>CM052277.1:1728419-1796102 GCA_028455795.1 Lasioglossum marginatum
ATTTCAAAGGTCCTGATCAACTTTAGATTCCACCCAAGCCACATTTGGGTCAGATTTCGATTAGATCATGGTCGCATCATGCTCAAATTTAACCCAGGTCTTGATTAGGGGTCAGATAAGATCTGCTTTCGGTTAGGTCAGGATTAATAGATCAAATCTCGATGAAGCCTTGAGGTCTTGGTTCCTGATCAATTGGATATCGATTACAGCTTTGTCGAATCTTGGATAAGCTGCAGTTGGGTCTCGAGCCAGGGACTTATACCAGTAAAATACCGGTAATACACTGGTATTTTTCGGTTATTTCTTCCCAACCGTTATAGAAACCGAAATATCGGAATACCGGTATATTTACATATATTTACCGGTAATAATTTCGGTTTTCCCAATGTATAGGATAAATTAACTGTTTCACGATCATAAACGAGGTATTCTAATAATTATTTAATTTATGTCTTATTAATAAATAATTAATGTTGATACAAATTTTAGTAAATATTATATGTTATAAATATGTTTGAAAATCACTTAAGGGAGTAGACTCCTTTTTCCAGGATTGCAAGGGAGCGGGATTCGCGTTCTCATTTCTCGGTAATACAAAAATGGGGTTTCTCAGTAGTCAAAGACGGTAGATAAAAGATCGATCTAGGGCGCTATCGCCCTCAAAAGTCCTATATTTTCGTCTGCGAGGCGTAATTTGCATTATTCGGAAACATACAACTGCACATGTAGCTATTTTCATAGCTACGTGCTGCCGAATAATGCAAATTACGCCTCGTAAACGTAAAGATGGGACTTTCGAGAGCGATAACGCCCTAGATCGATCTTTTATCTAACGTTTTTGACTACTGAAAAACCCCATTTTTGTATTACCGAGAAATGAGAACGCAAAAAGGAGTCTACTCCCTTAATTTGGAGGTACATCTGGAAGGTCTTTGGCTTAATGTTTTATGACATTATAATTTATATTGTGCATCCTTAACTAATTTAGGTGATTGTGCTAGTTGAGGGTTCTGGAGCAAGAGTCACGCAGTTCCTTTTTATTTAGTTTACTTATCCTTTGTATTGGTAAAACCGAGAGAATACCGGTATTTATTTCGGTTTCGGTAGAATATAAATTAAGAAAATATATAATAAAATAATAATAATATCGGTTATACCGAAGCCGGTATTTTAACGATTTCGGTTTCCATCCATTCCGGTATTATTTCGGTTTCGGTACATCCTCTTGGGATGTTTCATTGAAAATGAAAATTTTACCGTTATTAAGTCCCTGTAAATTAGGGCAGATCCTAATTGAGCTCCAGCTCCTAGGTCGCAGGCACATACAAATTAAAGGAATTTGAGAGAGTAATAAATACCGATTGGTTCCTGTGAATTGCCATTGACAGAAACATTTTCATTTTGCACAAAGGCCCGTCCAATAATAATAGTTTTGCTAGCTGAGTCAAAATTAAATTGAGATTCAATAAATATCGCAGTTAAGATTGAACGAATTCGAACGAAATTGGAATTGGAGCCGAGTCAAGTGCAATAAAACCGAAATTGGGATTAAATGAAAATGATGCGTGCCCCGAGCATGTTATCTCGGAGATCAAGGCTCGGCCAGCAGTCGTTCCAGCTTCTTTTTTTTGTCTTCACCATACAGCATTACAAAATTGCCGGTTCACCGGCTCGGTGTCAACCTGTTGCTCAATGATTCCCATCATGGTGGAAGGACAGAAAAAAAACCTAGGAGAAAAAATAGAAACGAGACTGCCACAGTTTAACATAGCAACGTTCATATATCGTCGTTTTTATCGAAAATAGCTGCATCAACTTTTGTCTTTCTTTCTCTTCGCTTTTGAGTAGAGGGCAGTGTGATGTGGGTGTGAAATTGCAATTAGGTTTGCGGATAAACAGGGAACATGAAACAGCCGCCGATTCTATTTTGCGGCGCATACCGAAGTGGACAAGACCTGCCTTAACTCAAGCCAAAGTCTAGTTCCTGACCCTATTCGCTGTATCTTCCGACGATTATGTGTGTCTCTCCGATTATGCGTGCCACCGATTATTCGTTTCGATACGCCGCGAGGCTGTGGAAATCTTCTGCCAACATGAAACAACCATATTTAATTAAATGCCGTTTGTTTTGTCTTGGCGATGCATCATTTGTTATTTTTAATTATTATAGTACTGCTTCACTATTGGATCTATACATTCTTATATGTATAGTAAATTTTATGTAGTTCAATACAAATAAATTTTATACAATTTTCAGTAGTCAATTTTGTAGAGTGCTGTGTATGTAATTAATCTTGTGTAGTATAGTGTATCAGTTTTGTATAATTTTGTATAGTGAATTTAGTATAGTTTTGCATAGTGAATTTAGTATAGTTTTGTATAATTTTATATGTATAGTAAATTTTATACAATTTTCAGTAGTCAATTTTGTAGAGTAATTAATTTTGTGTAGTATAGTGTATCTGTTTTGTACAGTGTAATTAATTTTGTGTAGTATAGTGTATCTGTTTTGTACAGTGAATTTACTATAGTTTCGCGTAGTGAATTTAGTATAGTTTTGTATAATTTTATATGTATAGTAAATTTTATACAATTTTCAATAATTAATTTTGTAGAGTGCTATGTAATTAATTTTGTGTAGTATATTGTATCAGTTTTGTATAATTTTGTATAGTGAATTTAGTATAGTTTTGCATAGTGAATTTAGTGTAGTTTTGTATAATTTTATATGTATAGTAAATTTTATATAATTTTCAATAGTTAATTTTGTAGAGTGCTATGTAATTAATTTTGTGTTATATATTGTATCAGTTTTGTATAATTTTATATAGTGAATTTAGTTTAGTTTTGCATAGTGAATTTAGTGTAGTTTTGTATAATTTTATATGTATAGTAAATTTTATATAATTTTCAATAGTTAATTTTGTAGAGTGCTATGTAATTAATTTTGTGTAATATATTGTATCAGTTTTGTATAATTTTGTATTGTGAATTTAGTATAGTTTTGCATAGTGAATTTAGTATAGAGTTAATTCAATATAGTGTTGTATAGTTCAATTCGTATAATTTTGTATAATTTTATATTAATTTTATAGTAATAATTTTATAGTAATTATACACTTCGTATTGTAATTTTATATTAATTTTATAGTAATAATTTTATAGTAATTATACACTTCGTATTGTAATTTTTATATACACAAATCTCATGGTTTTGAATAGTACACATCTTTCGTATATTTCTATGTAATTAATTTCGTGTAATACAGTATAGTCAATTTTTGTATACTTTTTATAGTACTTTTTGTAAATTTCTTTTGCTTTTAGTATCCAGAGAATTGTTCACAGAATTAAATACGAAGGTTTCGAGTTGAGCGTTTCATGTGATAGGAAAATATTAATTTATTTAATATAACAATAATGTTCAGCAAGTTTGTTGATATAGTATATTTCTTCGGGAATCATCAGGCTGCGCTCGATTTCGCTGACGCGCGATGACATGCAGAACTGACCCTCGTGACGTAATCGTCGCAATTCACTACCAACTTGTTCTACCTCCTCTGCCAGTGTTTTCTATAATGCCTGTACGTGACTGTTACATCACGTTGTACGGCAGTAGGAATAATTTTTGGTAACGTCGCAGCATTGTATCGTCGCCATTGCAATTCAATTCAAATCCGATGCGTTTTCCCGCCATTCACATGATAATGACGACCCTGTATCGTGAAAGATTATCAACAGTCGTCTGGATTCAATTCGATCGGGTACGATAAATTCAATATGAAAAACAAAACAATATGTTACTCGCTGGTGCACATTATACGAATATATAAAAGTGAATTCTGAATATTCATTAATTGAATTCATTGATAAAAATTGTAGTTCCGTTCGAATTTCATACATTTTCCCGCCTTTATGACCGATAACAATGGCGTGGGTTATGGAACATTGACAAATATTATTAGAAGAATATTTATTAATGATCTTGCAACTAAACATTGATCTCGTGCCAAGCTGATTGTTGCTACTGTTTGATAATTCTTCAGGGGATTCCCAATTTTCGAGTGACTCCAGTATCTCTTTATCTGGACAGAAAGCTTCGAGTAGCAAAAGAAAGATTAAAAAATTGATACACCTGGGTTTACCGAATAAACACGATGTTAACATTGTCAGTGACTGGATAAATAATCTCGCTAAGAGTCATTCCTCTACACACAAATTTGCGAACCGAAGTGGCGTCGATTTATTTTCCGCACATAAATATCGGGACCAAAATGGCGCCGGCAGCTGCCTCAAGCCGCCATATTGCCGGCCCTCAGGCTTCCAAGCGTTCATTTTCCAATCTATCCATTTCTATAAACAATTTCCTTACATAATTTCCACAACACTATAATACGCGTCACAGCGACTATAAACATCGCCGAACACAGTGATTTGCAATCACTTTCATTAAGCGCTCGTAAACGTGTTTTCTGCAAACTATAAATCCGCACGGAGAAAAACAACCAACGAAAAAAACGCAATCAATTTTTAAGGCTTTATTTTACTTCGTTAGTAACGAATCGAATTGTTTATACAGCGCAACGCGCAAGAGCGATGGCGGCCTCGATTGTCTCGTTTCAGTTAAAATAAAGATCTTTCGATACGCAAACAACTTGCACTGGCGAAAGCACAGCTCCCGGCCGGTTAATACCCAAAGTCAGTTGCACGCGGCGGTATAAAAGTGAGGGAACTATTGTTTATTTACTAAAAGAATGATGTAACAAGAAATTTACGAGACAGTCCAAGGTTTGAGTACAATGCGCTCGAAATGCAAATACACCAACCAATATTTTTTTTACTAGACAAAATATTTATTTGTAACTTTGCCATAATGCGTAATCGTTACATAACTGGTTTCAAGCGGGATCAGCTTGAGCTCAGGCTTTTGGGCATTTAGTTTAATATTTGATTACAATATGTGCAAATTTTTAAATGATAAGATACTTTTACCGTTTTTAGTGTCAGAATTTTCAGTGGTATTTTTCATCGGTCTTAGTTTTAAACAATTTTCGGGTACAGATCACGTGATCCAATGTCCTCGGTTATCGCTGAATTTTGTTCGTGGAGGAAAGAAACTAGGTCGCAATTTTTTTTCAGTTTTATCACCAAGGTCGAGCATTATTCCGTCAGTTTATTTTCAGACGCGTTCGAACCTCTGCATTTTTCTTTTCTCTGGTTTCTATTTCTGAGCTTTAGAGCTCTAAAACACTTAACATCGATTCAATGATGCCAAAAATCTTCGCGATCTATGTACTATCTGATTTTTGACTTGCTCCAACAATCTCTGACCATTTTATGCCGGGAGTCTACCGTACAAATTTAGTGATAACTTGTTTGTTTATCATTATCTCTCTGTGAAACTTTGGCCATGACATTACTGGCATTTTTGCGGTTGAAATGATACCCAGGACGATGCCATTCGGGTTCCATTTACTCCTGTAATCCGCGATATAGTGAAACCTCTACTATCCGAACCGACCGGTGTTGCGAAGCTGGACGAAGCGACTAGGGTTGTAGGGCGAGATGATAGTAAAGGAGTTTCATAACGCGGGCAGCATAGGAAAATGGATGAATATTGAACAGCAAAGGAAAATAGTACGGCAATAAAGCGCGATGAATTGCTCTTTATAAATTATTCCAAGGCCCGGCGCGAGTTTTTTCCGCGGCGACGATATCTGTGCCTCGTCGTTCGCATGATATTATCCTGATCGCACATTGTCGGCCCAGAATAAAAAAAAAAAAGGAAAACGTTCGACGACAGTTTTTGCGACACACGGCCGACTGACCTCTTCATTCGCACACGTTTATTCCCTGCGGATTTTTGCATAGTCTGTTTTGTAACCGGCGCGGCGTTAGGCGAACGAGTCCCTTGAGCGGGTCTTCTGGTAGCGTGATTTTGAACACTTTTTTTTAAAAATCCGACAGCTGTTTTGGATCGAGGTTTTGCACACATGCTTTCTACTATTCGGACTATAAAACAGAATTTCTTGAGATTGACGTACTTAAAATTGTAGGAGTTAGGCGAACGAGTCTCTCTGGGGGTGGCAGACCATATGTTTGCCTATATGTCTTGGGAAATTTTTTTGCGGATAATTAGTAAGTGAAAAATTACGGAAAAAACAACTGGTAACTTTAGTCTGAATTTTTTTTCAGAACAAAATTTTTTAACGATCTTTGGTTGGTACATCGATTGCTGACCGCCATTGTAGTAGCCTCGCGTAGAATTGGCGCGCTTTTCAAATTCAAATGTCTGAAACGCTGTAGTCTTCGACCGTGCCAACACATTCAATTATCGTTTTTAATTTAAGTTATGCAAATCGTAATGCAGATTCTAATGGACTGCAATAGTTAGAACGATAACTGGCTTATAAATAAATAAGTTGCGACTGCAGTTTGCAGCGAATTAGGTCATATGTTAAATGAGGCAATCAGAAAATGGTGTTACAGCAGCCCGCGGATGGGTTTTGCAATAAACATTGAAAATTCGCGATTTAACGTTACTGAAGTTTCGCAGTGTCTACAAGGCCTTCTTGTAACAGTTTACCAGGAATATTCAAATACTATCTCAAGGACCTCGAGTATCTTGCATACTTAACCCCGTGGTGACCCAACTTGCTATTTTCACCTCGCAAAAAAAGAGAAGCGTTATTGTTTTGAGGCTAGCTTAAAGCTTGGATCGTGTAAAGAATTGAAAATTAATTTTCTCGTTTTATGTAATAATTATTCATTATCTTGGAAACTATTTCAAAGACTGAAAATTCATTTAGAAATTAATTCAGCCAACAAATAAATGTAAGAATCAATTCAAGGGTTGACAAATGCTGTAGAATGAATTTAAGGGTTGAAAATGAGCAAACCAGTGGATTGAATAGTGAGTAGTCCTCCAGGAAATTAATTTAAGAATTGGAAATTGATTTATGAATGAATGGAAGGTTTCGAGGCAAAGTTTTTACTGCACAGTAGCCAAAATCGTTAAATCATTTTATGCGTACGTATGATACACTGTGCAATAGGAAAATTATCACATCAATATGTACTAACTTATAAATACGATCCTATAGATCGATGAATTTTACCACTTGCATAATTATTTGTCTACGTATCGTCTACGTAAAATGGGGAAAAAGGATCATTGAGAAATTACAGACACAGCTCGTGTCATTACAATGAATAAATCATTATATCATTATGTAAACTGACGTTTTTAAGACTTAATTAATGGAATAACAAATTGGATAATTAATCTAGAATTATCTAATATAATGAAATCACATTAGTCCATTAAAAAATTGTCAATAAAAACCACTACAATCAGTGGTCGATTGTGGAAACATTTCTGGTTTTAGCGTTTGACTTTATATTTATTCTCAATTTTGTTGGGTCGAGATGAAATTTTATGACTGACCGGATGGAATTGCATTGTTGCAGATGCCGATTTGAGCATGGGTGCAGGTGCAGCAGGAGGCTCGGTTCTCGGGCTGCCAGGATCGGGCATGGGTGGCGTTTTGTCACAACACTGTGCGATCTGCGGGGACCGAGCCACTGGAAAACACTATGGTGCTGCATCCTGTGATGGCTGCAAAGGATTCTTCAGGCGGTCTGTCAGGAAAAATCATCTGTACACCTGCAGGTCATTAATAACATCCATTTTCCTTTTTCGTTTTTGAATCGTAACAATTTTACCAAATTTTAATGCCAACTCACCAGTTTTCTGTTAATTATAAGTTCATAAAATTGCAAAGTCTATTTTCCTCTATACGCTTCTAATGGCAATCATTTTCCGTTCTTCTCTCCAAATTTGTCCATAGGAAAATCATCGAAAACTAACAGACAAAAATATTATTTAATATTAATACAATTTACGCCACCAAGACACAATATCAAGTATAATAAATTAATAAACCCCAAGTATAATAAATGTGTGAAAAGTGTGTGACCTGCACTATGTCAGCTCGACAGGTCAAGTGCTTCTTGCTCTTTCCATTAATTCAGAAAGTTTACGTAGCAATGATTGCATTCGCATTACGATCGCGACATGATTGATCGTGTTGGTCGATTTCATAATTTACAATATACCATGCATACATTGTACGATGCAACATTTAATCATTTGTGTAATCTGTTTACAACGTGCTGAACCATAAATCACGCGCGCGTTATTCTAGATCGCTTAGTAAACATTACGGTAGCTCAGTTTCAAAGCGACCACATTATCCAACAAATTCAAAATATAATAAAAAAAATAATAAAACGTTCAAACACAGAATTTCCTTATTTGTTGTATACACGTATGTAAATATTTTTATGTTTGCAGGTTCAGTCGGAACTGTGTGGTAGACAAGGACAAGAGGAATCAATGCAGGTACTGCAGACTACGGAAATGTTTCAAGGCTGGCATGAAGAAAGAAGGTGAGCAGGAAAGCTTTTCCGTATTAAAAAAGAAAGAACTTTCTGTATTTTCTGTCGGCATGTTAATAATCATTTAAAAAATTGTTATGATAACGACAGGTGGGTGATAATCTCTCTTTCTTCCGATTTTGTTCAGCTGTACAGAACGAAAGGGATCGGATAAGCTGTAGAAGGCCAAGTTATGAAGAACAAAGTAGCAACGGCAGTGGATTATCGGTAGTGTCTCTTCTTCAGGCTGAGATGCTCAGCAGACAAGTCGGTGCTGCTCTCGAGGTCAGTTCTTATCAACAATTATAAATCTTCATTTTTATTAAATTACGAAGTGGCTCCAAAACTCTGGCTCCAACACTGAATTTCTTAACAAACGTCTACAGAAGCGATAAAAAATGTTTTAGGGGACTGAATCTATCGTTTTACGAAGTTATAATAATTCACTATACATCGACCGTGTCTCCTCTTTATCGAACGGCGAAATGGGCTACGTATGTATATTTTGAAACAGCCCGTACAATTGACTCGAACATGCTAATCCGTTTGTCATTTCGCTCGGTCGGTTTAATGAGAGATTCAATGTCTCGCTCTTTGTTTACCGGGATTAATCAAACAAATTGAATGCGTGGCTCTTAATAATTACGAGAAGAAAGAGAATTAATGAGGCTCGTGTGAATATTGGCCCCCTCCCATGATGTATATTAATGCGGTAAACGGACAGACATCCGGCTGTTTACTTCGCGAGGAATCGTCTTTCGGGCTACTGTTCAAATAAAACCGAACTGCGTGCTATAATGATCGTTTTCAAAAACATTCCAACCATTCAAATACTCGAACACCATCATTTGTTTATAATACGATAATTTTCAATCGCGAAAAGAATTCTTCTTGGTCGTGAGAATAAAAAAAGAAATATTTAAAACAAGAGAAATAATTAATAGTCGCTGAAAAATTGACGTTTTTCGAAAACAATTTATATTTCATGAACAAACTCACAGTCGACAAAATGATGACTTAAACTGTCCCTAATTTCGCACACATTACGTCATATTAAATTTTCGTAAAAATCCCTCTAGCCAATCACGAGAAACCGATCATTTCATCGAAAATGATTCGCAGTACTCGATTCTGCATCAACGTGGCCCAGTTTTTTCGAGCTCACCCTGTACATTTCGCGCTGTACAAGTACTAAAAATTCGCGGAGGGTAACTGGAGCGTTCTGCCAACAGCTAGGCAGCCCGAGCAACGACATCGATCTCAGCACGAAGCAGATCGCGAACATAAACGACGTCTGCGACAGCATGAAGCAGCAGTTGCTGATCCTAGTCGAGTGGGCCAAGTATATCCCAGCCTTCAGCGAGTTGACCTTGGACGACCAGGTCGCCCTTCTAAGGGCACATGCTGGTGAACATCTGCTCCTAGGCGTTGCCAGACGTAGTATGCAGCTCAAGGACGTTCTTCTGTTAGGCAACAACTGCATCATCACGAAAAACTGTCCTGGTACGTCCTTCTTTTGAATCTCCCGCCTTGGGATCCTGCTTCAGTGTCTGTGCTAACCAAGAAATCAGTCAGCCAGCTTGTGTTTTGAATCTAGCGGGCGGGGTTGTGGTCTGACAACACTGCATCCAAAAATACAAAATAATTTCATTAAGCGAAAATGTTTTAACTTTTATTTCTCAATTCAAACTCGGAAACATTTCATAATTTCGTATATTTTCTAGTTACCTTTTCAAATTTCCCGCAAAAATTTATATTACACGGGGAATCCCCTATTCAATCTCTCTGTCGGTAACTTAGTTCGCTGTGTTAACGATATGGAGCAGAAATAATTATTATTGATCTGCGGATTTCATGCAAAAGAGCAAAAATTGAAGAATTTAAAAATACGAGTTTATTAGCAATTAATACATAATAATATCAATGATCTAAAATTATATCTATTATGAACACTTGATACTTATTTTTCTAATTGGAGTCACTATTATTGTAGAAAATTAATTTTATCTGATCAACGGTACCAGTCAACGTTTATCACTTCAAAATATTTTTTGCAGAAACAACAGTTAAAAATACAATTGTATGAGATAAAAATGACCATTGTATTATTTCATCTCTGAATACAATCGATAGATAAGATTTCCGGTGATAACACGAAAAAGAAACGAACACACGAGCGAAGAATCGTGTAATCGTTAAAACTTGTTAATTGATAAATGACTTTTACCTAAATGCTTGCAAAATTATCATGTAGAATACGTAATTTCCATTTATCTGCTATAGATTATTTTGTTTATAACGTTTTAATGTTTAAATCATTGATTGTAAAAATGCAAAGTAGTTTGAAAAGTAAACAGCTTTTCTGAAATTTATGCACTTACGTAAAAACAGGTATGGCATAAGTATTAGGAAAATATGGGTGAGTGAATAACAACAGCATGCATGACAGTACTATCTTCTAAAACAAACTAACATCGTTTTAACATTCTTCCACAAAAGTTCCTTTTTTTTAGTATTACATCGTTGTACATTTCATTGTCTATATTATTTTACATCAATTGAATTTTTGTGGAAGACAATTGTTGTATATTATTTGCACTTGAGTAGAATTTAATCATACAAAACGAGACAATCGATACAAACAGCTCCTGCAATTTGTTAATAAGTAACATTACTTAACAAATTAACATTAAATAAAATTGTTATTGTCGATACTGAAGAAAATCTTCTTAACTTATATGAATGTTGAACAATATTTTACTCATTTACGTTGATTTAATTTATTTGGCTTACACATTAATGTGTTTTTAACATTGATTAATAATATAATTAACTGATGCTGCTGTCATCAATTATAGAATTTCAGATATGATTAAAAATAAACTGAAATTGAGTTTCATAGTTGAATAGAGAAAAGAAATCGGCAGTCTCGTTGAGCAAGTTGCACGACCATGTATTGGGGAGTAGCTAGTAGACTGAGTTCGGCCTTCACGTTGCGAAATGCAGTAGCATGAGTGCAGATGGTCTATTCAAACTGGTTGTCGGGTTTCACAGCTTCTTGTACACTCGTATCTCATCCGGACTCAGTCGATTGGTAGCTGTGCACGATAGGGACGGCTTAACCGTCGTTATCAGTCATATCTTTGTCTGCAGAGGGTCGCAATCAGGATCTGGACATGAGCAAGGTCGGCGTCAGAGTAATGGACGAGCTGGTGAAACCGTTGAACGAGGTGCAGATCGACGACACTGAATTCGCATGCTTGAAAGCCATCGTCTTTTTCGACCCCAGTAAGTTTCCCTTTCTAAACACCATCCTTCGAATGCCAATAATTATTTTCCAGAATCCTGATCTATCATACACTGATCATACACTGATCATACACTGTCATGGTAGACTCTACAGCATCTTCTCACCTTCAATTCGCTGTTTAATTTAGTGGAAGTTCTATTATAGGAAAGTCTAAGATCTTAATTTTCTTGGTGTCTTCTAACCACATGTTCCGGGAGGCTACACTCCCACTTGACCCGGGTTTATCAGCAAACGAACAATTAAATGGACGGTCCAGTAATTAGATGAGCCTCCCAATTAGGGGATTCCATGCGTGTTCTGATAACGATGATCTCGAGCGGTCTCGCGTCGCGATCCGCAACCGAACGGTACGAAGAATTTGCGTGTCATTCAGCGATGATTTGCCGGGCACGCGAGAACGATTGTCTCAATGAGATTTAATTGATCATCGGCGCGGTCGCCGCCGCCATTCTCCAATAAATTGCAGAAGACCGTAGACTCCCTGCTGCGAGCTGCCTGGCGTATCATCCTCTTAAGCTGAAGATTATCTGTCTGGGAGCTCCTCCTGGTGACACCTGAATAATGTTCCATCAGCTGCTGAAAGCAGCTAACACTAGGTTTACGGGACGCGTCAAACTAACGCGATTAAGATTGTAAAGATGCATCCGTGAGGGATTATTCAACAAATTTATTTCTTTAATCATTGTCATCATTTACTATCACCGATAGTACAACCCATAGACCAGCCATACTCCGAGTCCTAATTTATGGGGTTGCTGCTTGTCGGTTGCTAGTAGAAACACTTTCTCAGTTTGCTCTCTTTCAGAGTAGCCTAATTTTATTAGTTGCACTAGTAGGGACGCTATTATTTCTAGTACGTGGTAATTCGGTATGGTTCTTCGAAGAGGAACAAGCTTAGCGTAAAATATAAATATAGTATTCATGGGAATGTGGTGGGAAACGTGGGGAAACAATGACGATGGATAATCAGCAAAGAGCAGGGAAACAGATAAGACTACAGTAGAGCAATTGTCAAGTGGAGAAGACTTCAAGTTCATTGATTATACTTCTATAGGAAACATATATTTTTCCAGTAGCGTAAAATACTGAATTACATAATATTCCTAATACTTTACCTACATAGAATGTCCCTGTGTCCTCAAGACTAACAAGACCACAGTGCTTTATTAGCATTCAGATCATAAAATCATCTGCAATCTCTGTCAACAGATGCAAAGGGCCTAAGCGAACCGCAGCGAATCAAGCAACTGCGCCAGCAGATTCAGATCAACCTGGAAGACTACATCAGCGACAGACAGTACGACAGTCGTGGTCGATTCGGTGAGATTCTTCTGACCTTGCCAGCTCTGCAGTCCATCTCCTGGCAAATGATCGAACAAATCCAGTTTGTGCGGCTGTTCGGTGTGGCACACATTGATAACCTGCTGCAAGAGATGCTTCTAGGCGGTGCCACAGCTGAAGTGAATGGTGCTGTAACGCCAATCCCGATCTCAAACGCTCCTGGCAGTTATGTGAGCAGCAACGAAAGTCCTAGTAGTCCATTGACGCCTGCCAACGCCCCACCACTGAGTCCTACAGATCATATGCTGGCTGGGGGAAGTCCCGTAATCATAATGAGGGACCTGACACCAATACAAAGTCAAGAGGATGTGACCAGTGTGTCCGGATTCAGGATGTTCAAGCAGGAGCCCAGTCTAGAGAGTGAATCCACTTTTTAAGGGCTCCTGACAGACTCGATTGGTAGATCCTGTGGAATGAAAGTGAATTGTTCTCGACTGTTGCTGGTCTGACTCGCACCAATTTGGAGTACTTACGACTTACGATTTCGGGAACGTTGGGGCAGACGTAGAAGCATTTTTTGCAAGAGCTTAATCGCTGTGACAAATGTTTATGACCTTGTGGTATCCAGAGAAATACTTGGTTCATGTTAAGAGAGTTATGTTCCTTGGGATATCGAAATTCTTGTGATCTTAAATGATTCCGAAGAAGACTTCTTTTTTTTTTTAAAGAAAGAAACTGCTTTATGAGGAAGGATAAAATCTTATGGCAACACTTTACATGTCACCATCGGAAATCTTTCCGTGACTTGAGCCTTCTCAAATTCTGTTTGTATATTCACTGTTCTAGTGTTCAACGAAATATTGTGATACGTGGAAATCACACATTTGTTAACTGAAGGTCACTGTGGACAGTGAGAAATGGTTGAAAATATTTGATGTAATATTAGAGTAACAGGCAATTCGTAGTTTCTGTGACATTAGATAATGTGCAACTGTTTGAAATGAACTTTTTACATGGAATTGTTCATGCATTTCTAGTTCATTGAATAATTCCAAATCACGATGATAACAATTGACGCAAAATTTTGAGAACTATTTTTTAGTAGATTGGAGCACCTAACTGAATATAATGTGATATTCAAGAGTCGAGTAGATTTCTCTAAAAATCCTGGAAGTCGGTTCTCTTTCTCAAAATGATCCTTTTGAAGTAACTGTTGATTTCCAGGAGGAAAACTGTTTTTTGATATAAATTAATTCAACTTCTGAGATGTTGTGATTTCTAAATAACATTTCTACTCACGTGACTATATCGAAACGATTTCTCTAATCTAGCGCTCATGTTCCACAGGGTTGAGAGAATGGTTTCAAATTTTTTTATAATTCGCAATAAAGTATAGTTTTTATATTTTATAATAAAACTCGAAATATAATCGGATGAACGTTAATTGTGTGTTCGAGGACGGTTTCCTCACTGTGAATCGCGGAGAGAACATCTATTTTTGTAAAACGCATAATAGTGGGGGTAACTGAGCATTGTAACAAAGATGACCCTTCAATGACCTTGAGCATCCGCAATTATCTAGGTTGAAACTGTATAAACAGTTGGCGACTATTGAAAATACTGTACGATTTCTGGTTTTATTGAGTAACAGTGGTGCTCAATGGATTGCTCAATTAATCCTTAATTACCTTAATCGTAGGTTCTAATCAAAATCGATAATTAAATGAAGTCATTAATTATCTATATTTTTTTGTACAACGGTCATGTAAGTGAAATTCGTTAGTAAAATTAGCGATTAGCGAAATCGAGATCCGCGAACAATCTTTGCATTTTATGGAAATAAGAACGTTATGATTGTTCGAGATTTTTCGATTTCTACGATTTAATAATCTTTTACGATTGTTTCTTTTTTAAAGAATATGTTAATTTTGTAACTTTTGTCAAGATTATTTCTCCATTTACTTCAAACCATACACGACCGACCTCTAAACGCAACGATAATATAATTAACATTAATTGTTACGTATGTAGACGTAAGTGTACTGTTATTTATAGAAAAAGGGTTAATTAATTATATTATTTATAATATATTCCTGCAGAGAATATTTTTGTTATCGCGGTAAGCAACTTGTTACCCTGTTATACCAATTGTACATTGTATTATACAGACACAGTGATCATCGATTGTAATAATAATCAAATATTTTTGTAAATGACAGATTCTATTTTTCCAATAACGACGATACTATGAACATTTTTTATTATTTTAACAAATCTGACAAAGGGTCAAATTTAACAATGTTTTTAATGAGTCCTATCTCAAGATATATATAACTATTAGATTTTTTCAATCTATAAAAACAGACAAGAATAAGATTCGAATGATTTTATTTGTTTCACAGTATCAACCGTGTAAATAGTGTGTTGGTACCACGCATAGAGTAAGAACTTCGAAATTCAATTTTCAAAAATTTTTGAAAAATGTAACTAGATAAATGTAATGTTCGTATAAGTTATAATATAACGGAAAAATTGAAAAAAAAAGATCATTACACGGGACGCTCAGGAAATGTTGAAGACTTTTTTCAAGAAGTTTCGATCCTGTATCCTGTCCGTAACAGAACACATTCCACAATAATAAATCAAAATCAATTAGCATAGTAGTCTTAGCACCTTTCTCACTGAAGAAAGGAGCACACGCCATTGCAATGCAATTTTTTTTAGCAAAGAAGTACGCATGCTTGTTCTTAATGCTCCAGACATTTGGAATGTAACTGAAATTATTCTTCATCAGTTTGAAAAAATTTGTGTAACGTACTGGAAATCCTCGGATAACAAATATCCGATGAAACAGAAATTGAAGTTTGTGCGAAAAAATTCGTAGTGTATTTGAAATTTCAAAGCTAATAAAACAATCTTAACGAATGTCTGTTACAAAAGCGAACCTTAAATGTTGTTTAGAAAATTTCTTTATCATTGAAAGATTGCTTACACGAAAACTGAACTAATGTTCGTTTGATAATGTGATGAAACGAATTTAGTTGCAAAGTAGCTATTGAAGTAAATAAATCGTTGCTTCCAAATGTACAATGCGACTTCTAGTAGATTTTGTATTTATGGCCGGATAGGAAGCAATAATACATTTAATTTAGCAATACATTAATAAGTAACATTACTATAAATACGTAATGCGAAATATAATATATATATATCGTTTTTTTATGTAACGCGTGCCTAAGCAGACACGTAAGCTGTAAATTAGTGGAAGTGATAAATAATTGTCAATAATAAACAAGGAAACTGGTTAAACTGAGGAACAACTTGTACCACGTTTCTGCATATTTTTTTCTGTATTTATTTTTTACTGTAACATGTTTTTGTTGAAGACGATATATTTCGTTAGTTTCGCTTTCCTTTATTTTGAAAAAAAAAAAGAATTTAATCGACGAAATATATTAAAATAATGGATAGTAGAAAAATTAATTTTTTATTCTATGATATATGTTATGTAAAAAAAAAATACACATACTTCTTACAATTACGAACTTTCTCATGTATCATTTTATTATTTTCCTATTCATTGTAATTATATATATGTCTGTTCCCATTATAATAGTCGATTTTTAAGAATGATGTTCTCAATTTTTACAATCGTTTCGTAGACTAAGAATGTTCCTTAGGTTGTGAGCCAGGCATTACCAGCATAAACAATCTCTAAATAAGCTTACACGTCAAACAAATTGTAAATAAACTTTCTTAAACGTTGTAGAAAAAAGTTTGTATCGTATAATAAAGAATGTAAATGTTTCATAGACTTTCGTAAACAAGAAAAAGACAATTTTTCCTATGAAGATGCTGTTTTATTGAGTACGTTCAATGTTTTTTATACAAAAATAGTCCAATATATTATTTTATACATTTTATCATAAAACGTGAATCAATTCGTTAAAATCGTGTTTGTGCATGCGTAAAAAATAAAAAGAATTTCTCAAATAAGTTCATAGTCAGCTCGTTTACGCTTTTTCAAATTTGCCGTAATTTCGGATGGAAGAATGCTATTGGTGCCCATTCGTAGCCACTCTAGCAGTCGAATTTTAGCTTTTCTTCCATTTAAAAAGATATCTCTTTCAAGTCTTGGAAGTTGGTTTCCTAATGTTGGATCAGATATCGGATTATGGGCCCAGTCCATAACTAATCGAAAACGAGACTTAAATGTCTGAAAATAATTTCATATTAATCTTTAATCTCGCTGCAATGAAAGTAAAAGGGGAACTGAGATTCAAGTTGGAGTACTTCAAGATTATTCGGATTCCATATTTATCACTTCCATCCATACATTTAGCATTTAAGTCAAAATTACAAGGGTCTGCATTGTAACAGACATTGAATAACATCATTGCCCAATTCCTCTTGGAATGAACAATTCATTTACCTGTAACAAACTCTCTGTTATTTGCTCTGTTTCCCTGTCACCGAATTTCATAACATGCATGCCTAATTCGTAAAAGTAAGGATTCCATTTGCTTAAAACAATACCATCCGCGTCTGCCTCCAAAATTTCCCTAACAAAATAATAAAAAATAAATGAACAGAAGCATCTCCATAGAAAATAAATGTTAGAATGTTAAAAAGCGACGAACAAAAAATTTCCATAGTGAATGAATAAAGAAGATATTAAATATGTAGAACAAACCTATATCCTTCCTTGTATATTTTCGGTATATCGACGCTAACTATGGAGTTCTGTAAATTTTTTAGCGCTTCTGCCAACCATAATGGAAATTCCACTTGTGATCCGATTTTTAATGTATCAGATGTTGAGGAGGTATCCAGAAAACCTTAAGTGAGTACGAATTGAAGTGGATAAAGACATATTTTAGACAGATTACAGAAGAAACATCTCTTTACAATTGTTTATCAATGTCTAGTTGTATATTATAAAGAAGATCGTAATTAATACATACTCGACTCGAAAGAATAGGTTATGTATCGTATTTTCAAACGAATTAGAATATTAATAACGGATACGACAACGTTACTGAAATAAATGATTATAAAAATGAAAATACATTCGAAAACAGAACTGAAAGTTAAGAATGTATCAATAGTCTGATACCGCATGAAAATATAATGCTTTGCTTAAACAAATCACTACCTAATCCTTGTAGTTCGACTGCAACTTTGCAAGTTATACGTTCCTCAGTGGATAGAATATCATTCACAGAAAAATAATCGGGTAAATAACTTTGACAGCATGCCATTTCGCAAAACACAATAAACACGCGGGAAAACACTGCTAAACTAATCAAATGTCATCTGACCAATAACACCGAAAACATTACGAAAACCGTGGAAAATTGTGACTACATACAATTTATAACAACGTTAGATCGTTTGTAGAATATTTTTAAGTTAATATTAATAAGATAATCAATTTTTGTATTTCAATAATAAATATGGTAAAAAGACTTGCATGCCATCTACGGCAAAAAGTTCAAGCTGTTGACCAATTAATACAATCTTTATTCCTTAGATGGCGTCATCGTGATCTTTAAGCAGATAAACATTTAAATGAACGTTGTTATTGAACAAAATCAATGCAAAAGTATTAAATAAAGGGGTGGTATAATTTTCGTTTATTTTAGTTAAAAACT
Source organism: Lasioglossum marginatum (assembly GCA_028455795.1). Classification (NCBI taxonomy): domain Eukaryota; kingdom Metazoa; phylum Arthropoda; class Insecta; order Hymenoptera; family Halictidae; genus Lasioglossum; species Lasioglossum marginatum. The sequence goes on from CM052277.1 coordinate 1,747,104, forward strand.
CGACGCGTGAGATTATCGATATGAAGAACTAGTTCCCAGGCAATTTGAAAATCGCGCCATTCGGTACCACTTTAAAACCACAGACGAGATACTTGAATCAGAGTCTGCTTGAATAAACATTTCTATTGGATAAAATCAATTCATACATGTGTAACAAGTATTAAACGAAGGGGCGGTGTAATTCTTGCTTATTTGAATTTAAAGAACCATCGATCTTACAGAATAGTTTCCAAGCGTTTTGTAAATGGCGGCGTTCGGTACTGGAAATGGTCGAAACAATAGAATAAATAGTCGGGAGTTGCATGATAGATGTCGATACGGGTAATGTCGCGTGTTCAATTATTCTGCGCAAGTGTGTTGATCTAAGTTTTCATGTCCCCGAGAAAGCAGGAGGGTAAAGCTGTGTGTTGCGCAGGGCCGTTGCGCAGTCAGTCAAGAACAGTCTACGGGCGAGAGTAGTGGGGCTGCTCAGAAGAAAGATGGCCGCCACCAGCGAGGAACGGAGTGTTATGGAGGTTTCTCAGACGAATCCTGGGCAAAACCAGCCCGTCGATCCTCTAAAGCTACTTTATCCGATGGTAAACGAGGAGGAGACACCGCTGCCAAGGTCGTGGAGTTCCAAGGACAAGTACACGTTCATCGGCCTCTCTAAAAACAACCTTCGTGTTCACTACAAAGGTACGACTTCGATTGTTCCCCCGATCTACAGGGGCCGTGGATCGTTCTCGTGTCCAGGTCGATTGATTCAGCTCGATCACCCGTGTCACAGCCTGTCCGAGGATCGCGGAACGATCCTGGCCAATCGGATCCGATCGTTGCCCGATACGGACGAATCGTTGACGGGGCTTGTAATATCGATTGAAAATGGCAGGGCTCCGTTTCGCGTGTGTCAGCGACCTAAACAAAGGAATCAGCTGATCGGTCGTGGTCTCCGTTCGACTTTCTCCTGATCGCCTCGACCCTCTGTTGTGTTTCTAGATTTTCAACGGTAATCCTACTCCGCGTCGAAAACCCCCGTCGGAACCGTGTTGTTCGTTGGCTGTATTTTTCTTGGATTGACAGAAAAAATGAATCTGCGTAGGGGAAGACGCAATGACAATGACAGCTGCGATGTTTGAACAGTTACTTTTCTCTCTTTCCTTTTCTCTCTTTCCTTTTCTCGCGTGTCTCTCGTCTCTTTCTCTTGCACTCGATCTCTCTCTTTCTTTTTCACTTACTCTCCCTCTTTCTCTCTCTCGCGCGCGCTCATTCTGTCTCTCTCGCACTCTCGCGTCCTCCCTCCCTCCCGCTGGTCCCATCTTCGTCGTAGATTAATCTGAAAGTTTACATATTTTACATTTAAATGTTGGGCTTGTTAGTTTCGTTGCACGTGGCGCGTGACGCTGCTGAATATTGCAACGTGTCGTTGTCATTACACGGTGTTTTATATTTATCAATAAAATCGCTGGTATGGTCGGAACGCCAGAAATTCAACGTTTCACGCTCGAGGGCTTATCGCGATGTCGACGCCGTAAACAATTAAGAATAGATTTTTCCGTCTTTTAATGGGTGTATTAGATCGAACCGTATTGTTCTAGTTAATCTCTCTCCTTTTCCCGATGTTTGTCGCTTTTCGATCTTCGCGGAAGGCGATTGTAAAGTACGATTTATTAACTTGTCATATGTGCCCGCACAGCGGATTAATGTATGTGTTTTACCATTCTTTTCCAGGATTAAACTAATTGTAGACTTGTTATGACTAGAGTGCGATTTACTCCACAATTATTTATGTTGATTTACCTTTCTTTTTTCTAAGAATAAAAAGTTGACAAAGTCTCTTTTGCACTATCTGTGTATAATATTTTTTAATCTTTAACAGACCGGTTCTAGAAAATTAACTTTTGTAATCATTTACATTCTCTCTGTCTCACTAATAAATCTTTATGTTGTAACAATCGATTGTTATGAAACGAATGGAGAGAATTACTCAATTTTCCGTAAAACAAATACAAATATGTACTGTATCACGATTTACAATGCCTGGTAACTAAATCGTGCTATATCGAATATTATGTTCAGCTCATTTCAATGATCATATCGTTGATAAACAATGATAGAAGAAACATTTTATTATTTCATATAATCGATTCAAAAATAACTTATTCAATATTCCTTCAATTAACAATTGGAGCAACACCAAAAATCGAATCAGTTCTGACAATATTTGTCGGTTGTTAAACTAATTTTTGAACATCACGAAATTTATCTATTCGTATGTATATGTAAGCACATATTTTATGTAATTAATTTCGAAACTTCTAATTTCTTTAATGGATGCACTAAAGGAATAAATAATTCATCAGAGCAATTTGTGAAATAAACATCTGGGTACAATATAACAAGGTAATATTTATTAAGTTTATGTTTTCAATTCTAAACATTCTATACGAGATAAATATTCTGCCGCAATTATATTCTTTCATTATATACACATCCAACTAAAAGAAAATATGTAAAATTCCAAGTTTAAAACAACAACAATTCTAACATATTCGTCCAAGCAATTAAACCATGTACCTGCAAGTAGACAATTCTGAACTCTTTAAAGAACTTAAGTTGAATGGATCAGGGTTTCGTCCAAATTGCGAATTACTATAAACTAAAGTAACAAATGAAAGACACCCTTTCTTCGTTTTACAATCGACTCTTTCATCTGTCTAATAAATCCACGATGTTTCTGTTTCAGGCTATGGAAAGACTCACAAGGATGCAGCCAGTGTCCGTACAACACACTCAATACCGGCAGCATGTGGTCTCTACTATTTCGAAGTGAAGATTGTCAGTAAAGGTAGAGACGGTTACATGGGTGTTGGTCTATCTGCACACGGTGTAAACGTGAACAGGCTGCCAGGTTGGGACAGGCTCTCCTATGGGTACCATGCTGACGATGGACACAGCTTCTGTTCTTCTGGAACAGGACAACCATATGGGCCAACATTTACTACCGGCGATGTAATTGGCTGTGGTGTGAATCTTGTTAATAACACTGTCTTTTACACAAAGAACGGACACCATCTTGGTATCGCATTCACCGAACTTCCGGTATGTACAACTCATTCATCTTTATCGATTTCTTTTAAGAGGTGTGCGAGAGAACATGAAAATGTCGGGTCAGGATTCTCAAGAATTTGATTCGGGATTGGGATGGGTCCTCGAAAATTTTCGGAATTCCCACACCTCTACTTCTAATTTTTACTAACACGTTTGACCATCCACAGCCAAATTTATACCCCACGGTGGGTCTTCAAACACCAGGAGAAGTGGTGGAAGCAAATTTCGGACAGGAACCGTTCGTTTTTGACATCGACGACATGCTGAACGAACTCCGTGTCAGAACAAGGTTGCAAATCATAAACTATCCCACGCCAGATCACGGTCAGTGGCAAGCAGTTCTCCACAAGTAAGTTGAACTCGTTGTCTCGCTCTCTATGTGGAAATGCAGTGTTGGAATGACGGTATTGACGACCTGTCAATAATATAAAAAAAAACGTACGCACTTTACGAATTGCTTTATATTTTTTATTGTCGTCATTTTTAGCAGTCAGACGATTTAAGTACGAAATACAGGAGTAGCAGAATGTTTCTGAACTGTAAGATCACTAAAAATTGTTGAAATACTTTATTTTATTTTTTTTTTTAGCAAAGACTGTGTCAAGGCATAATATGGTTGTTTAGAGAAATTTCTGTCGAACATGCATCCTAAGTTTTGCCTTTAACGTCTAGTTTAACAGACAATCTGAAAACATCGCGTGTGTTCCTTCTGAATTTTATAGTTTTTTTCATTCAATTATGAAAGTATATGCGGACCAGTCTCTTATTCGTTATTTCTTCTTTAATCGTTTTGTTTATTTGCAGAATGGTATCAACATATTTAGTCCACCACGGTTATTGTGCCACTGCCGAAGCATTTGCTAATAGTACTGGTCAAGTGTTGGAGGAAGACTTCAACTCCATAAAAAACAGACAAAGTAAGTCTGATGTGAGATAGATGATATGTAGACTGCGGATCTTTATGCATTTATAGCAAAATTGAGTAGATGAAATTCAAAATTGTTGGAAAATTTTAAAAATTTAAGATGTCAATATACGATCTCTCCTCTATTAAAATCATTAAGGGAAGAAATAACATTCAATTCAGTTTCTATTTCTTGCAATCGATGCAGATAATTTTTATTTTGCATAAAGATCCGCAGTCTAATAATACGATACGGCGGTAATCATCAGAGTACACGTAATTGATGATAATCGTTTTCAGGAATTCTAAAGTTGGTACTGGCAGGTAGAATGGGAGAGGCTGTAGAGTTGACGAGTCGACTGTACCCGGGTCTTCTCGAGAGAGACTCGAACCTTCTTTTCGCCTTGAAGTGTCGACAGTTCGTCGAAATGGTGAACGGCAGCGACTCCGAGGTCTGTCAGAATTCCAACATTAATCAAACTAGCGTTATACAATCGACGAAGGCTTACACCAAGTCCTCAACGAACGGCAATGTCGAGGAGATGAACATTAGCAACGCGATCAACGGCTCCACTGAGCAACAGTTCGTCAACGGTCAGATCGAGGACGATGTAGATATGGAAGAAAATATCGTGAACGGCGTCAGAACTAATAATGGCTATCAGAATGGTGATCTGAACACGAACGGGTACAAATGTCAGAACGGAGAGGACGTTGACATGGGTGAGACGTTATTGTGTTGTTCCGTGAGAAAAATAATCGACGTTATTTATTCTTATTAATCCTCATCCGTTCCTCATTTTCGCTAAAGGGGGCAGACTCGTTTCCAGAATTGCAAGGGTGCGGGATGCGCCTTCTCATTTCTCGATAATGCATGCGATGAAAAGTCCTATTTTTTACGTTTACGCATGATAAAAATGATAAGCATGATCAAAAGTCCTATTTTTACGTTTACGAGGCGTAATTTGCATTATTCGGCAGCATGTAGTTGTCGCAGCTTTATGCTTCCGAATAATGCAAATTATGTCTAGTAAACGTAAAAATAGGAGTTTTGAGGGCGATCGCGGTCTAGATTGATCTTTTATCTAACGCTTTTGACTACTGAAAATCCCAATCTTTGCATTATTGAGAAATGAGAAGGCGCATCCCGCACCCTTGCAATCCTGGAAACGAGTCTACCCCCTTAATATGTCCCTCGTGTGTCGAATTGACACAATGATAAAACATCGAATGAAATAAATATGTAGCATAACAACATAATCCTTTACGTGAAATATGTATCAATTTGACACAGGGGACGGATGAGAATTAAAAGTAATTCACCTTTTTACATCGATTTATATCGTTCCAAAGCTGTTTCCGGCTGAAATTTTTCTTGAAAAGAAAATTTCACCTGTTCCCAGAGATCGACAATACCAATCAAACCCACCAGCAACAAAACGGCAATTGTACTCCAGATAACACATCGAACAAGGCTAACAGGAAACAGCTATGTGGCGGCGACAAACAGGCGATCGAGAAGATGCTGGAATTCGGCAGACAGCTCTACTCCCAGTCGATACATCTCCGGCAACAGCACGGGAAGAACGAAAGCAATAAAAAGATGCTACACGACGCGTTCAGTCTTCTTGCTTACGCGAATCCCTGGGATTCGCCGGTCGGATGGCAGCTCGATCCCCAACAAAGGGAGACCGTTTGCGCAAGACTTAATTCCGCCATCCTTGGTAAGACAATGCACGTGTTTTGTTTGCTGCATATAAATTGACAGATTAAAATGGTGTGCTCGAATTGTAAATGAGTGCAATATTGATGAGATCGGTCCCGCGGCGGATGCAAATGCGTCTTCGCTCAGATGCTACATACTTGTATAATAACTGAGACGCGAATCAGGAGAGACGCATACTAAGCATAGTAAGCGACATTACAGTCTGCCAAGTCAAATATTGCACAGTGTTGTGCTACTAAAAGTCCAGATCGGTTCGATATTTTGAAAACTAATTCCTGGATTATATACTTTGCTTGGTATCGAAGAACTTTTGTTTGAAACATTTTTTTATACAACAAACGATTGACGAGTAATCTCATCTGGTAAAATCAACCCTCGAAGATAAACCAGTTTGACATGTTTTGGTAATTTATGTAAAGGAAGATGACTGTTTGGCAGTTGATTTGATATTGTGTGAACATTATTTCAGAATCGAGTAATTTTCCACGACGACCACCGTTGGAAGTCGCAGCGTCGCACGCGAGGGAGCTTGTACGATTAATGTCTCGCGCAGAACTTGGGGCATGCGGCTTCGCAGATGTAGATAATATCATCCAATATTGACGGTGCCTACCCCTGCTGCCACGTCTGCTTCTTCTGCCGGCACGAGTTTGGTTAGTAATTCTCTTAACGCGTTCATTACGCACCAATTGCAAGAAGTTGGGGATAGTTGATATGTCCTTCCTATGATCGACAGTGAAAAAGTCAACGCGCGAGCAAGTCGAGAACGATACAATTGAATGCGTATGCGGTCGTTGTTAAGTCAATGAGGGAGGATGATTGTTAAAGTGTCGATAACCTTTAAATTAAGCTATATTTTGTGATAAGACGAATATCATGCATATTTAAATAAAATACATTTATTAATTTTGTTTATTGCTACGAATAAAGTATATTCACTCTTGTAAGAAGAATAAAGCATTTTTTTTGTTTATTCATCTGTCATCTTGAGAAGACTGGTTTTTATCAATCGTTTATATCTGCATGCTCATACATTCCTTGCGCACGTGTCTCTTGATTTCACCCCTGTTCTGTGTCATTTGTATAACCGATTTATTTTTTTATATTGTACCATTCGCACTCTGAAATTTATGGATTGTTGTCTTCATCAGCTTTTTTTAACGTTGCCTCAAAGTAGATAATGAAGTTTCAAAACAATAGTTTATACTATTATTAGAAGCTATTTCCTGTATATCAATTATCCCTGGACTCTTTGCAAAGTATTTTTACATTTTTCTACATTTCTACCTTTAATCCGAACTATAATTTCTTTATTTGATCATATCGATCGAATAACGCTGTCTTATCATTTTTGATAGTATGTGCAAATATATTATACGTACATATCAATATTCTGTAATTGTAGATCAAGAAAAAGTCTTGTTTCTTTTATTTTTTATATAAAACATATGTCCACGATGAATATTCCGACATTTTTAGTAAGTATTACGAATAATTTTATAAAATTACAACTCTCGCATAACAGTTAAATTTTAAACACATTATTATATACGATTAGTCTGTTATACAGATTCTTTGCAAAGTATTCATCATGTCATCCATTGTTTATAGGGGAGCTAAATAGTATAGATTATGTCAACCTTTTCAGACGCCAATGAAATTTGCGAATTCATTCTTTATTTACAATATTTTAATTGATATTGTTATTAATTTAGAAAGAATGTTGGTTATGCAGTCTGTTGATGAGGATTGTTCCCTTCAACCGAACTGGGTATAATAGATAGCAGCACTGTCAATGCTACTCGTTAGGGGATGTTCCCACTTGAAGGTCTAAAACTAATAGGAGTGTTGGCAATTTTAAAAAAATGAAACTAATGAACTTAAACATTTTTAGGGTCTGGCGTTGCAAATTGGAATTTTGTAGTCTTCGATTCTAAAAACAATATAAAACAATGTAAAATATCACGAAAGAAAGAGAGGCTCACCATTGAATGGTCTATAACACTCCAGCGTTATTTAGCTTCATGTTTCGGAGCGATCAAAGTAGAGAGACACCTTGAATGTCCTTCGTTGCACCGTCACTTTGTAGCTCCATCGGCTGAGGTGGTCAGTCGACTTGACGTCACCTCCAACCGGCCCTGAGTAATTGAACAAAGTTTGTTCCAGGATGTGGAAACGGAACGTGGAGCAGATAATACTCTTGCAGCATCAACGTCGCGACATCGTGTGCCTCAGCTAGAGTCTGCTCCACCGGCAGTTGGCTCTCTGGCTCGATCTCACACGTACACCTAAACACAAACGAATACATATACACATGCGCGAAAAAACCCACCAAAAAAGTACACAACGTTATGGCATACGGGGATGAGTACGAGGATGGCGATTGAGCTGGCGTTAACCGTGTATGTGGCCGAATTATTGAGCAACGGTGTCTGACAAGACGCGAGCCAATAAGTTATGTTCAGAGTGCAGAAGTACGGGAAATGTAAGAATACAAAGTTGCAAGCAGTCCAAGATCAAAATCGGAGGACGAAGGTCGAGAACCTAACACTTTTAAAGACATGAACGTAACAAGAATGGTAGTTTGCAAGACCCAACAATTGAAAAGATGGAAATTCTTTCGTTGAAGTTGTAGATGGAGGAAGCTCCTCCGGGAGTTCCTCTCCATGACGAGACACGAGATCGCTGATCAAGATTGTAGCCGAGCAGTTGAAAAACAAGGTTGAAGATGGCAGCGGAGGAAGGAGATACGAATACAATGAAGGATGACGTTTCAACACCTGCCAACCAAGACGACCCTTTTCTCGTTTCCTCTCTTCTTAGCCCGACACTCACCATAATCTCAAGATTGTTCCCTCGTTCCTCCTCATCTGCAGACCTATATCATGATCATAACAAGTCACGCACTCTTATCGGGCTTAACGCAATTAACGGATCAATGAATACTTCAGGTAGGTCTCCAAACCAGTTTTATCGCATTCTTCTAATTTGATTCGATCCTTTCCTCGAGTACTATCGTTTCACTGCATCGTTACCTTTATTGTTCCAACTACCATTTGCTTTTCACTGAACATATTGCATGACACAGCTTAGATCAAAATTAATCCTATTTGTATCATCATTTTGTATGTCCCAGACTCTGCTCAACGTTTTATATGCGCTGGCGTCGCCTTGTTAAGTTTGACGTACTTGGTAACGAGAAATTTTAGGTTCATTTTTAATCATGATTCCTTCCTGAAGTTTACTTTTATCATATCTACCTCCTCCCGCGACGTTTTTCCTCATCATAGCTCGTTACATAGCTTTTCCTCCGTAACGTCGCGTTATGTCACAAAGTGGTGGGGTAGTAGAAGCGCGATGCTACGGAGGAAATACTGTATTTCGATCTCGTTTGATTTAATGAGAACTATTCGAGCTCCCTGGTCCCCATCCAAGTCACTTTTTTATCGAAAGATTAACTATCTAACGAGAAAAGTCTCGTCGACAATTAATTACATTATTATCTCCGACGAGTATTCTGGATAGCCTTTTTAATCGTGTCGTCAACGAGTCGATTTTTGTATCAATTGTTAGCTTTTAAAGCGTAAAAAGGAAGGACGAAGAAGGTAAAAATAAGTATAAAAGAATATTCTTCGATTACTTGTCATTACATATTGTAATTTAAGGTAGAGAGATAAAAGGAGACCGTTTCGTAGGTGATACCGTTTTCAAATTTCGTTTTACTTTCGATCTACGTATATCGATAAAATAACGACGAAGCAATAATAATAATTTTTAAATAACGTTTTATCTTGTTTTTTGGTATCTTTGTTTTCGTTTTTTAATCATACCGTATACATTTTTACTATTTTCTATTGTTACACTTTTTCGAGCCCTCTATCGATCGGAGATATACGATTTTTAACGACCATAATCGTCATCGAGCAACCGTTTATGTTCTTCCGTTCGATTTTTTATTTTGTTTAAGAGATAAAAGGGGTATATATATATTGTGCGTTAGTGATTATATCGTGTGATTACGAGGAAAAATTTGGTGATTCCGAATGATTGTAAAGCAAAAAGATAAAACGATTATTATGACACAGTTATATACAATGATAATAAAAGTTGCATAATTAAAGAGAACGTTGTAAAACAAGCGGTGTTATATATTTCTATCTGTTTCTTCTACTTTGTTGACAAAAAATATTATTTATCGTTTTAATGGACAATTCTGATTGTTTTAGCATACCACGAGATAAAAATTGTACGAGTTGCTTGAAAAAAATGAAATTTCGATAGACGCCGGTAAAGTGTTTCTGTATTCAGGTAATGAAAATTTGTTTAAATAAATCTGAAACATTTTTATACGCAACGACGTAGTACGAAATCTTGAATCCGGAATCGGACGCACGTACGTTATCTTTCTAATCGCATAAGATGTATAGTTAAATTATAGATAAAGTATAAACAAATGCGAATTCCTTTGGAGCTGAGTGACCAAAATCTTGCTTTTGTTTACGGATATAAAGATTGAATCGATTTTCTTGAAAAATTCTCAATTATGAATTGTGTACATTTATAGAATTATTTTTTTAATTACAAAAAAAAAATTTTAATCGAGTTGAGAATTAACTGTTAAACATAAAAAGCAAATTTTTGGTAATGGAACGAGGGAACGATGAAAAAACAATTTCGAACGAAACGAAGACGTAAGGAGACGAGATATGTGTATAATAATAATATTAATTAAATACTAATAATAATAATAATAACTAACAATATTAATAACTACGACGATGATACAAAATTGACACTCAATTAATTAAAGTGAACAGAGATTAATAATAAAAAGAATATATATATATATATACACACATATATACATAAATACATATACGTATTCATATGTGTATGTGCGTGCTTACGTATGTATATCCATATACGTATATCTATGTATATGTACGAAACAATCTTGTATTCTACGGATAAGTAATTGTTTTTTATATGCGACATAGTGTATTATTATTATATAATACATCATACGTGTACATATACACACAAACAAACACACACATATACACACACGTATGCGCGTCTATGTAGAGGAAGTATATACAAACATATATATGTGTATAAATGAAAAACAAAGGAAGTATAAACGTATGGCTAGCGTACGCGTGAGATTTAAGCTAAATTTTATTATTTTACATGTATGTATATTTATTGGCACATATATTTGGTATGTCTATATGTGTGTAATTTTTCATACGAATAGGATGCGTCACAGTATGTGTTTAAGTGCCATCGAAAATTGTTTTTGTCTCGATTGTCTCAAATTACCAAACAATCCACTTCGGGAGCTCAATATTTCTTGGAAACCAGCAGTACCACATGGTGCCACATTAGAAAGAAAAATATGGTAACCGAATATCATGGTGTACCATACTGGTACCTCGTATATTAAAAATGGTATTGTGCTATTGCAACACCACTGGTACCCCCCAAATGTTTTGTAATGGTATCTCGTAATACCGTGGTATCATTGATGTACGTGTAATAGAATGATACCCCTGTCACTGTGATATCATTGGTACTCCGTCTACTAGAATGGTACCCTGTCCCTGCGTTGCCATCGGTACCCATGCGTTAGATCGGTACCTTGTCACTGTGGTATCATTGGTACCTTGTCCCTGCGTTGCCATGGGTACCCATGCATTAGAACAGTACCTTGTCACTGCGGTATCATTGGTACCCTAGTGTAGTAGGACGGTTTTTCATCGTTGTGGGTATCATCAGTGCCACATTGGTACCCACGAGTACCTTGAAATGGTACTTTGATGACCGTAGCGACACTGGCACCCATATAAGGGTCTCTATTATTGTGATACCATTAGTAGCTCACTAGTATGGTAGTCGGAGACGAACAAAATTATCGACGATTGCTGAAAACAGTCTGTAAAGGTTCGCGTCCTTTTGATATCTTGTTGAATAGTTATACACTGTGTTATTGCTCAGAATAGTTGAGTGTAGTATGTCATTTTACAATTTTTATTATGTAGATACCTTTACGTTATATTTGTTTTTCGCTAAAATGACATTTTTGGTTTGTTTCATTAGGAGTTACAGATTTATCGGGAAACTGTATAATGATGCATAAAATGTACAGGAGAATTTTTTCTTGCTACAGCGAATAGTTTTCAAAGGAATTAGCATGTGACACTTCATGTGACTCATCCTGTATACGCAGACATAGTATCGAATATGTGTATGATTGCTGAAGAGGGTGCGTGGATGGGTGAGTGATACGAATTCATTGATTCCAACTGTAATACAAATGGAGTTACTTGATGATTTTTAGTGTTAATCGTTTTTCTGTACTATAGGTAGAGAGCCACGAATATCTTGCGAATAATACAGTATGATTTGGAGATATTGTTCGTTGAATGCTGTTTCTATCATTCATTTCAAAAGATATCCTGGAATTTATCATTTCTCGGTGGATCGGAGGAATGGATGAAATTTTCTAATATTCCTTTTATTAAAATCGATTTACTAAAATCTAACACTCTCCATTTAGCGTATCTTTAAAAATTTTGTATTCTTTTTGTTTTTGAACTAAACCGATTTTTATTATTTTTTCTATAAAAAACATTATATTATTTTCAGATGGTTTTATGGATATCTGCATTACCTACAGTCTGTTATGTCTGCCGCAACCTCCATTGCTCGCTGTCGGTATCGGTACACTGCAGATAACTGCATTATGAATTTTCGGTAAGAAACTGGAAGAATTTCCGTTTTTCTTATCCTTTTAAGAAAATTGAATAGAAAGGTATTGATGTTAGGCTTTAATATTAATGATCTCGTGTAGGATGAACCTATAGTAATTTCTGCGTAGGGGGAGAATATAGACACCGTTGTAACTGTGTGTATGGGCATAATAAATTCCAATAAATAAATAATCAAGTCTCTCATTTATTAGGTATCGTCACTGCCCAATAAATCATTCATTGTCATAAAATCCAAAAATATGCATGGGGCGTTTTCGGTTACATTTTTTATCACTCCTTGAACATTACCGAAGTGTATATAATTTTCGGGGCGGGCGGTAATAAATCCTGCTAAGAGGCGATACACCGTTAATGGCAGCAGTATACAGCAACCCTAAGCACCAGTTTACAGTGCTCCGGGTAAAGAGAGGAACAGGTGGCAACCGCCGAAAATTTTCCAAAAAAATGCCTGATCCCAGGCCGAACAGTCCCGTGCATTCAAGCCGCAGACTTTGTTTGAAAATCCGCACCCTAACCTACTTTGTCCCCCAGTTTATCAGTTCGACTGGAGGCTAACTTCCCGGCAGACCGCAGCGGAAAGTGATTCGCCATGGCAGGTTACCAACCCTGAAGAGACGCGCGCGCAACGGTGTGACGGATCGCCAAAGTGAGCGAGAAATAACAATTACTCCTGTCGTGAGCCCCGTTATTTCATTAATAAATCTCTAATTGAAGTAATCAGTTAGTTGCATTCATTCATTCAAGTTAAATAAGGTACTTAAATAAAATTCTCGTATAACAAATAAATCCTTTAAAGAGGCTGTTTGTATAATAAAAATGTACAGCTTCCTCAATCAATATTTTGTACATTCCTAGCTAGACTGCGGATCTTTATGCAAAATAAAAATGTTTTGCATTGATTGATTACTGGCAAGCAGGAATAATATAAAAATTGATTCGTTCCTTTAATGACTTTGTTACATAAAAAACAACATTACAGCATTCTTAAAATCATTTCCCGTTTTATATTTCACCCAACCAATTTCTTCATAAATGCATAAAGACCCGCAGTCTATCCATAGCACATTTAATTTTTTCGCAGATACGCTCGATTTACGCTCGAGAAAAGATCTTCTGATTTAAATGGTGTGTGATCAATTATGCTGTACATCCAATTTGTTTCAGATAGTGCGCGAGGTTGTTGCGCGCGATGCGCCCGATTCAAATCCTCGAGCTCTCGATCCCGCAGGACGAGTCTCTCGATTCCTCGATAGCTCGCGTAGGGATGAAACCCGCGCGTGCGCCCTCGCTGGATTTCTCCTCACCATCCCGGAGGGTCCAGTGGTGGGGCCAGTCGGCGGATCGATCGACGTCCCGTCGAACCTCGCGGCCGTGAGCGCCGCTGCGCCTCTGGGGCGGGGCGAGAGGGCGCCTCAGTCGTGCACCGGAGCTCATCAGGGACGCGTCCAGCTCCTCGAAACGCTTCGGGTTGCTCGTGTCGCCGGATCCTCTCTCTTTTCTCTCGGCCGACCTTTTTGTACACGGTCCGTGGAACCCGCACATCAGTTTACGCGTCGGTCGAACCAGTCATACAGGAAAAAAAAAAGAAAAACACAAAACAAATCGTCTCGCGTTCGTCCGTCGCGTCAGAGAAAGAGAGAGAGAGAGAAACAATATATACATATATATATATATATACACACTCATCCATATATACAGAGATATACAAGCATACACCTATGCTCGGAATCTATATGTACATACATATACATAAAGAAAAGAAACGTGATCGTTCGGTTTGCCCGAAGTGTTAAACTCCCCCTGGAGTACGAGGAGAGAGAGAGAGAGAGAGAAAGAGAGAGATCGTCATCGATTCGCACCACCGTGTCACCGTCGCCGATATATATTCCAGCACGGTTAGTTAACTAACTAGCCGCGGGTAGCTCGGCTCGGCTCTCGCGCGCGGCGCCCGGCGAGATACCCGCTCAGTGTCGCGGCGGCACTTCGGCTCTTTCCGTGTCCGTTCGAATCGGTCTCCCTCGGGCCGGGCCCCCGGTGTTCGGCGCTCTCTCGCCGCGGTTCGAGCTCTCTCGCGGAGAGAAGTGTTCGAGAGTTCGAGTTCGCCGGTATCGATTCGACGACGACGACGACGACGACGGCGACGGAGAGACGTGACATCGCGCGTACACAGATACGCGGAGAGAGAGAAAGAGAATCTGCCAGTATCCAGTGAGACGTGAGACTAGTGCGTTACACGTCGTCCGGGACAGAACCGGGTGTGTGAAAAAGGGATCCGTTCGTCGCAAGAGGACAGGCGTCGTCTATGTGCGCGCCCGGTGACACCTGGAGCTACCCTGGCACCTAGCGGATCGACGCGGGGTGGCTACGCCAGTGAGTTGTTTATTTTTCTTAGCCATTTTACGTCCTTCTAACCGATCCACTCCTAAAAAGCTCATCATCGTTTTACGCGCACAAGAGCCTTCTCTCTCTCTCTCTTGGCTGTCTCTCATCCATAACCCCTTTTTTCGCCTCTCCGAATTGATCAGTGGGGGGAGGAACATTTAATAAATGATCGTCGCGAGCATCGTCTCCGATGTATAGTGTGCCCGAGGCTTGTGGGAGTGAGGTGTGCGGATTATGGGACTGGTGAAGTGACTCCGTGACACGCAGACGCGAGCCAGCCAGGCCGTGGCAAGGGGTTAACCTGTTAACAGGGGGTGATGAGCTAACTCGCCTTTCAAGCTATATCTGTGCTGCCCGCTCTGGGGATTCGCGTCTTACTTTCAATACGACGCGGTTTTACAGTCTTCCAGGTTACCTCGGCTTTTATACAGTCTTTTTCTCCAACTTCCCCACCCCACCCCGGGGTTTCCTCTCGCGATAGTTCGCGTTCCGATTGACTGACGGCTGTCGCCGGTTATTTTTGGACGGTTCTCCTGAGTGTACGGCCCTGGCTGCGACGACGGCCAGCTCGTGTCAATCGTGAAGGATGGGCCATTTTTATTTCGTGGCTCGCTCGATCAGTTGTCGTTGTTCCTCTTCGTATCCCCGGGGACCTTCAGCTTCGGGTTTCTCGAGCTTGTCTCGTTGTGGATTAGGGTGGTTCAGGAGGAGTGACCCTTGGGTGGCGCTGTCTGGGTCCTTTTTGACCCAGCTACATCCAGATTGAGACCCATTGGTGACTTTCCACCATTTTTCGTTTCAATAATCAATTTAATCAAATATACGTATCGAATTGTCTTCGACATGGGTGTACGTTCACCCTGGAGAGCACACGGAGGTTAGAAATGCTTGGAGAATGTAACAATTGTTGCTAGGTGAGAAGATACTTTGAATACGACCACAGTCGTAATAACTGACCACTCCACTCTTGTGTTTGCAAGTCTGGAGTATTGGGAGTGGGGTGGATACCTATTATGACTACGTGCGTTACTCAGTAGTATTCTTGATCGTTGTTCAATACAAATGTGTGGTTTAATGAACGTTTGTCGGTTAGATCAATTGTTGAACATCTGTGTAAGCATTCCCAGGTTTGCAATCATCGAATGTAATCGTTTTCCGAGGGTTATGAGAGAATTTATGCGAGATGCATTGTTGGGGGTTGTATTCAATGCGCAGATGAATCGTGCCGCTTGCCAGCGAGAGATTTATCAGCCGGGCGGCACCAATTATCTGAACAGGATGCGATAATTGAAATTTTCTACATAATATTTAGCACAAAAAGTTGTTCCTTCTTATTTGTTGTGAGATTCAGCAACCTTTTGGAATCTTAACCTCACAACGGTGTCCCAAGTCTATATCATAACCTCTGTAGAATTTTCTGTACATTGATTTTTTCCTACTGTTTTATAATTGCGAATGTAAATTTTTGTCCTCTTAAAATTTTTTTTAGAAATCTTTCGAGAGATTAGTTGCGAAGAAAAACCACCCCGTTTTCGGATAGGTTTAATCAATTTAATAAAAACGTGTGTTCTTCGTCGAAAACGTTAGGTCGACGTTGGCATTAACTATACTGTAAATCTCTAGTGCACGCAGCCGCGGACAAGGCTAGGGGTTAACCTATTAACTGGGGTTGATGAGTCAACCAGCCATTTTTGCTTAGCTACATCCACCCCTAATTAAAGATGCTTCTCTTCGACTACATTCTTACAATTTCCGAATTTTTTACTCTTACATACATATATTTGCTATACACAAAATATGGTTCAAAGACAATATTTCTTTTTCGGTGAAAATTCACCCATTTCTTTTTTGCTGAATTTCTTTGCTGAATTAAGATATAAGGTATGAAGGGGTTTAGTATGTTTTAAACAATTGTTGCAGACAATTTCTACTTTGCATAAAAATCCAGTCCAGCGATTAAGAATTGATTTGAATCACAGATCGATCAATTGTTAGCTTTCTTCCCAAAATGTGGATTGTTTGCCAAGAGCCGAAATGCAGCCGGCATGAATTATTTTCGTCGTTGTTATACTTTTTCCGAAAACTTGCCGGAAGTTGGAAAATAGTTCACCCGTATATTAGGAGTCTACCAAGGTTGGCAATGCTTTCTTTGACAGTTCGAACGCCACTAACTTTAATACACTTGTCGAACTATCGACCATATCGATTTTAACCCCCGTGACACAATGGCGAACCACCCTCGTGATAGCAGTCGTCCTCGGAAAACAATAAAACCTGAATTTTTGACTTCGTTATTTTCTGATTGTTTATCCGATTCTATTCTGATTTCATTTGAACAATTACGAAATGGACATTGATAACCAATTTAATTTAAATTATAACAAACAGTACTTTTTACTTCATTTTAATTGAAATATTGAAAGCGGTGTCTCTTTTATTCAATTGTATTTTATATATTGAAAAAATGGTGTCTTTTTTATTTAATTTTAATATCGAAAAAAATTCCATTTTTATTTAAGAGGCAGGTTGCATCTTCTATTTTATTTATTTTATTTTTATTTAGAAAGTGTGTCTCGTTCATTTAATTTTAATTTATATATTGGAAATGGTGCCTCTTTCACTAGGTTTTAATATAAATATTAAAAAGGGTATCACTTTTTTAAAATTTTTATTTGAACATGAAAAAGGGCGTTCCTTTTATTCTATGTTTATATAAATATGTAACAGTTGTATCTTTTACCCAATTTTATTTTTGTCGCTGAGGTAGTGCTACTTCGTTCTTACACATTTGCACGAAGAGCCTGTCGTAAAATCGATTTCGGTATCTCATTGAAACGGTCTCTCTCTAATATGCAATCCTTTTTCCGAGTAATAGGTTTCCGATGCATTTGAACCAGCGACCGATTCGATATATAGCCGCGATTATCGATCAATTTAATATCGAAAGGTCGGACACATCCATTATGGCGATTGAATTAAAAACGAAGTCGCACGTGGAATATGAATAGGGGATACTCGAGAATTTATTGTCTGCTGGCTTTAGAATTTCGATGAGCATTAATTATGACTCTCGTAGAATAAGTAATAACAAGTCTTTCTCTTTTTCGAGGGAGTCCAATTTAAAAATTCATAGAATAGGTCCATATTGAATTTTTCAAAAATGAAAATTCTACGTTTCGGTAACAATTTCGAAAACACAATAACTCTTTGTCGACTGCACCACCTGTATTTGCTCAAATGTTGTGCACGCGTGCTCGACGTGTATTCACAGCGAATTTCCTCGGAAACGAAGTTTCAAATGGAAAAATGTTGTTCTACATTTTCAATTCCTTTTTCAACGTAGGATCATTCCCCCTTTGCCTAATTTCTTAATTTCCCACGGATGCTGTATAATTAACATGAGAAGGTGAGCTAACACTCATGCGGTAGTTTATTTCTATTTTTCAAAACAAGAAGTATTCAAATTAAATTTTATTTCAAAACGAGGTCCGAAATGAAAAAAACTTTATTCTACATTTTCGACGCAGTTTTTCATGTAGAATCACCCTGTACCATTTCGTTCCACAATCTCCCGTGCGTTCCCTTATAATTCGCACGAAAGGGCTCGCCGATAAGCCGTTCGATTCTTCGAGTCGCAGAATCTCACGTACCGGGTGTCCCTGAAGTGCACTCTCGGTTTCTAGCATCAATAATAAATCACTGGTGTCTTTCGAGACGCGATCGCTCGCGGCCATATTTTCTTTGGACGGTTTCAAAGGCGTCCTGGCTGACAATTTCTCTCACAAAAGCGTCGCTACCGAAAAAGGGAACTAGGCCTCGGCTCGAGGGCGACTTTTAAACGCTGTAACATGCGCCGCTGCCATTCTCGCGTACGATTTCTTTTTTTTTTATCGGATCACGATCGCGGAAGGAAATTACTTTTTCTTCGGCGAAATGTTTTGCAGTTGCGGCACACTCTTTGTCCTTGTCGACGCCACTTAATCGTAATCGTGTAAACCTTCTCCGTTTTTACCGATACGAGGTACAGTGGTATCCAAAAGTTTCCGATCATTCCGTCAATTGCAAGAAAAGTTCGATTTTTTGTCGAATCTTCACAGGATTTAAACAGAAGCGTTCGGTTTTAGAAGGATTATCATTTTTATTATAAATATATTTTACAGTTCATTTTTATTGCCAATTATTTTAAGCTTGATCGAACTTGGACGTTTTATCTTAATGGCGAAGATACTAATAAACGACTGGAGTCGATGTTTGCACTTCTAGAAAAATGATAAGATTGCAACGTCTAATGCAGTCTACATTTATTTCAACTTATCGTTCCAGAGTAATTCGTATTTCTCACCTCGACTAACCACTTATTAACGTCTAACAAAGAAGCTATTATTCAACCATTTTTTAAAGTTTTCCTAGCAGCAAGCCCAATGTAACATTTTGTCCTATCCTGCACTTCATTATCGTTCATACATTCCATATATGTGCAGCATTTTTCTATTACCGGGCAAATACAGATCGGCGGGCAAATAAGCCACGCCCCCTAGCGTTGCTCCACCTCTTTCCCCCACCTCACTTCACCAGCGCGCAACTTAGCTCACAGTTCCGCCCACAGAGATCCACCGACATCCACCAACGTTATTCTAATAAAATTAGATCTGCATGCAGATAGTATTATTTCTAATTATTAAAATTAGAAAGAACTTGTACTATAGACAATGGATTATTAAACTAATTATTATGGTGTCTGTTTCAGAGCTAGTGCTCGCCGGAGAAGGGTCCTAACCTCGTCCCAGGGTGGCGGGCTCCTACAGCAGTCCCGAAGAGCGGGGAGCGCGGTGGTGCAGCTAGCTGATTAGGAACGGGGCCAAGTAGGAGGAGCCAACTGGTGGAGGAGGAGGCCTCTACCGGTTCCGGTGACGCGCGAAGGACGAACACGAGTAGGACACGCCGAGAAATCGGTGTCCGAGGGTGGCGGCGGAGGTGACGCAGAGGCGTGGCGTCGGCGGAGGAGGCGTGTCCGAGGAAGAGGGTGGTGGTTGTTTAGTGGTTGGTGCTGGTGAAAATACCGGGGCCACCGGTACCCCTATCTAGGACCAGGAACGAAGCATTGAAGAGAGCAGAGAACCGGAACAGAACAGAGAGAGAGTGAGAGAGAGAGAAAGGGATATACAGGGTGAGTCACCTGACGGTTTGAGGTGAAATATCTTCGAGACTGTTCACTGTATGGAAAAATCTTTCAAACAGAAGTTGACTGGTTCCGTGTGAGACGTTGCACGTGTTGGATATTTGAAGGTGTGCAAGCTTTTCTCATATTTTTGGAGGCACCGATCGATTCAGCTCGAAATTTTATACAGGAAAGTGCTGTCGCAACAATGGTGTAAAATAGTTAGTTCAGAAGATATTGAAATTAGAATATCTCCTTAGTTTAATGGTTTCAGAGTGCAAATTGTATAGTACTTTCTTGCAGAGAATTGAGGACTACATCGTCTACTGTATTTACAAATGCGATTCCATTAAAAATAATCAGTCGACCTTCACGTGACCTCTACTATCTACCCACGGAAAAACGACGTACGAACATGCTAATCGATACAGTTTTCAATTCTGATAAAAAATGTACTACTCCTAAAACCGACGATTAAGTAGATATCCTAATTTCAAAATTGGAACACCTCCTACAGTAGCCTGAAAATATCTTTTAAGCTGCTGACGTTAGGTCATTGGTGCGGCAGCACTTTTCTGTGTAGAATCGCGAGCCGAGTCGATCGGTGCACTCCGAAAATACAAACAAACAAACTTGACCTTCAAGTGTCCTACACCCGGCCACTTAGAGAAACGATAATCGCGAGGAATAATGTCTCCTATGAAAGCATTCGGCTTTCGTTTGAAGCATTTTTGGATACCGGCAACAGCTTGGAAAATATTGCAGCTTGAACACTTAGGTGACTCGGCCTGTATACAGGTTTACAAACCCCTCCCGGCGCGGCGGGTCGTTTGTTACGGAGGAAGGGAGGATTTAGAGGTTGGTGGTGGCGTTTGTAAGGGCAACCTGTGGAAAGATGGGCTGTGCCATGTCGGCGGAAGAGCGGGCCGCCCTGGCCCGCAGCAAGCAGATCGAGAAGAACCTAAAAGAGGACGGCATGCAGGCCGCGAAGGACATCAAGCTGTTGCTGCTCGGTGAGTCCCTTTGCCAGTTTGCTCACTGTTTGGCTCGGGATCAAGAGCACCACCTGCTCCACTTGATCTTGAGTCATTTTGATCTTGAGATTTAAAGGCACAGAGATCTAGGAGTACAATGATATCTCAATAATTCAATACGTTAGCTACACCTGAATTGGAGTACCACTGGTTATTGGATAGTTTATGACAAACTAGTTGAGACAGTCAGCTGAAGGATTCGTAGACAAGGACTTCTTGATAGATTTGTTGGTGGTAATGCTTGGAGATTGAAGCAACTAGTTGCATCAGTAACTTGGGACTCAGTGAGTCTTTATGCCGGCTTGCACCTTGTTGGTTTCTCGGTGTTTGCTTCAATAGCTTAATACTTTTAGCTACCGTAAGCCTATTAACGCTTCAGCTACAACTGGTTATTATAAAAGTCCTGTATTAAAATCTAGAAAGAAGAGATTGTGTGATAAATTGTCACAACTTGAATGAACACAAGTACTTTAATTTATTGTCTGTTAAAAGATCCGCTTTTTCTTCAGTATTTATTATGAGAAAGTGGAAGATAAGCGAGCTCTTCTCTTGAATGAAAATGTGAAGTTAATAATATTTGCAGTGTAGAACCCTTCTATCTAAATAAGTGCAAATGGCAGTTGATGATTACATAATAAACACTCGCCTCCTTAATGGTTTTATACTCGTTGTTTATATTCTGATCAATCTAACCCATTAAGCCTCACGTTCCAGTTACATAACAGATACTTTTTTTCACGTTCAAGAATAATTCTCCCCTGCAGGCTTGCATATTGTAGCGCTTTCTCGTCCGATTATAAAAATCGCGGCAATAAACTTTCTACAATCAACAATTTATTTCTGGAAAATAATGACCAATTATTTCTGTATATTTTAATAAACTTAATCGTGTACTTCTGTTTGAATAGAATATTAAAAAATAGTCCATGTGATCATAAATTTTAAGAAACCGCTGTTTTCAAATATTTTCCATTCTTCCAATTTTAAATTTGCATAATAAAATATGTTTCAATAATAATCATGGTTCAATACAAATTGAATTAAAACTCTCAATAATAGTTATTTAATCAGTCAAACAAATACATGAAAAAATGGTAGTAATTTAAAAAATCCAATTTTGGGATAATTTGATATTGCAGTGTTTACATCCTCAAAAAATCGTTATTGTAATATATTTTAATACAACAGGAAGTATTTTAATGCAGTAAATTACGCGTAGTGACAAGGCTGCAAAACCACAATCACAGAGCGGTTTCAAAGTGGCCGGAAATGGCAAAAAAATTGGTGCCAAGAGTGCTGGAATTGAAGTAGTTCATTAATTGATCCACTCTTCCCGTAAATACAGCTTCCGCTCGGGTTACTGTTTGTTTTTAATGACTCGTTTGAGTAGCACGGCGATCGTGACTCGAAATTAATGACGTGGATTCTTATTACGAAGTAATTATCATTCGCCGAGCGTGCCTTTGCAAATTCCAATTACATTATGCTCGCGTGGAGAATTTCATTTTTCACAGGCGACTTGCAAGTCAATTTCTTGTCTTTTCATCATTCGTCATTCCTACGTTGAAAAATTCTCATCATTACCATCATTATCTCCACCTTTTTTGCATCCATGGCTCATTTTAAAGTAATATCCAAGAACTTTTTAATTGCAATAATTAGAGTATTCGTACATCCTACTTTAAAAAGTGAGGTATCTAATTCTTTATTTTCCATTGAAATTTTTAATTTCATGTGGTCTGAGTTAGGAAAATTATTCTTTGCCGACTGAATAATTATAAATTAATCGTCCATGTATTCTTGCTTTGATAATGCATTTTTTCATAAAAATTTTGAACAAAATCGAAATTAAGAATCATTTCATAAATAAATATTATTCAAAACAAAAAGAAATTTGATTAGTTGACTCGTTATAAAACGATTTATAAAGACGCAGTAGCATTGACAACGGAATTTCGAACAATGGCGTGCAAGAATGATGAAATTCGACAGTGTTCGTATAAAATTCAACAATTTTTGTCCGAAAGCATTCGCTTGGAACGTTTCCTCTCGCCTCGTCTCATTTCCGAAATTCACAACGTGCCTGATTAAGGCGAAGATAAAGAATCTCTGGTTTTCTGGTCGGCATTCAAACCGAGATTATTCGAGGGAAATCTGGGTCCTGTTTATTGGTGTTACCAATGACGTCATTCCTTTTGCTTGCGTCTTCCCCGAGTATTTTCATCCCATTTATGCCGCAGGAAACGCACACGATCGTTTTCTCTTTTCTCGAAACTCTGCCGTATCACCGCGGCTAATACCAAAAGACCGCTTAAAATATTCGCCAAACACCGTCGCCGTCTCTGTGCGCTGATTACGTTAATTAGACCACGGTCCATCAGACTGAATCAATATCTCTCTGGAGCATTCGCGAGATACGTGATTTAAATAGAAATTCATTTCTTCTCCGAGAAAAGCGAGCAACTTATCGTTAGCAATATGTATTCTGAAATTCTCCGGAAATTTTTATTGCGACAATATGTATTCTGAAATTCTTCGGAAGTTTTTATTGCAACAATTTATTTTCTCATGCGAGACATTTTCAATTTTAGATTTTGAAGATCACATTTTTCAATTTAGCTTCAGTCTAACATCAAGCTCATTCTCATTACAAAATTTCCAGATCATAATCTTTTTTTGGACATCACCCTATATATTCTTCCTGATATTCTTCTAGAGCTCGAAAAGACGAATCCAACGACTACCATAACCATACCATTACGATAGCTCATTCTCGAGATAATCGTGACCGGAGACTAAATAATTAATACTTTCAGACACGGATATCTTCGGAATAAATAATCGGAATGGTATGGTCATGGTACTCGTTCAATTCGTCTTTTCACGCTCTACAAGAATACCTAAAGAAAATTATACGGTTCCTCACAGAAAAACATTTTGGCCTTGAAATGTTGCACGAAAGTTGACCTCGAGAAGGAACTCCTGCCACCACTGCATCCGTCTCTTCAAGTTCTACAATTTTGTGTTGAAAATGTTTGTCATATGGCGACGAATAAGAGAGATATTTGGTCAATCTCGTTTACAAGCGTTAGAACAACGCTGGAAACAAAATTAGTGTATCTATTGTTAATTATTAAAATTCCAGAAAATTCTACAGTGAATATTTTCGAGCATCTCCCAATGAACGTAAAGTATTGGTTCGCGTTGTCTTTTAATATTTTGGCCGGAAATGAAGATGGGCACGAATCTGATGTAACTTTTTGCGGAACGTGCGGAGTGTTCGCAAAAATTGATTTTCGCTCCGCACGCGAAACGAATAGCGTAGAATTCGAGTGTTCCAGCGGATCGATAGACACGGAGAACTAGAACGCGGCTGGGAAGTGCGACGACGAGCCAACGATTCGGGATGAAAGAGCTTTTTAAAAGAGGGGGAGGGTCTGACATCCATAAGCAGGAAAACAAGTTCCGCTGGCACGCCGCGCGCAAGCTACGTCACTTCCGGTTCCCTCGCTTCCGCCCTAAGCGCCACTTTTTTCCCCGTATCGTCTCTCCCTCTCTCACTGTCCCTCGTTTATTATGGTGTTTTTTTTCTAATTCCTCCTTATCGTCTTGTTTCACTTCGCCTCGTATGCGATTTTTCGTTGGTCGATCGTTTATGCAGTTGGTTTTTCATATCAATTATGTGTTCAGAGATTTCGGGAACAATAGCTGCTAGTTTAGGACTGATTTAGTAACAATTTAATATTAATAATGTATTGGTAAATTTTAGGGCAATAGTTAGTTTAGTTTCGTATCGTAGTTTAGTATCAATATCGATAGATTTGTCTATCCATTTGGTACCAACAATAATATTGATACTGTATTATAAAAATAGCACTACAAAACGTTTCTGTTATATAGAGTTATGCTATTGGGTCGGCAAGAAAGTAATTTCGGGGCATTTTAAGGTGAAATAGAGCCAAACTTAATTTCAAGCAATAAACTTTAATGGATAAGATATTTTTCATTTTGTTCCATGATCTTCCGCTAGGAAGAATAAATAAGAAAATTGGATTGATTCAAGTTCATTGCTTGATTAACAAAATTGGTTGTAACTTCACCTTAAAATACCGATATTACTTTCTTGCCAACCCAATAGAATTAATAATTAAATTATTGTTAATCTAACTCGGTATATTACGTGATATGCATAATTGACTGATTGCTCTTTTATTTTCAATTTTCAGGTGCCGGTGAGTCTGGGAAAAGTACCATCGTTAAACAAATGAAGTAAGTTTGTTTACTCCAACATTTTTTTAATAAAAAAAATCATCGCAAATTTTTAAAATATATTTCAAAAAACATTTTAGATTATTATCACAGATTGTTGTTGCATGCCCGTTACGGTCATAAAAGAAATATTTGTAGCATTCTTATCGGTCTCGCAGTGTTTGAACTGTTTCGTCGACGGTTAACCGCGTATTGTTTTATAAAATTATGGTTAAAAATAAATGCGGACAGACGATCGCGCCACTTAACTTCATTAAGGGAACGTCGGATCGGTCGTTCACCCCAAAAAATCAATATTTTCCGCGTTGAAAGAAGAGTTGCCGGTAAAACGTGTTTCAAATCTTGTTTTCTCGTCAATGGCTCCATTCATGGCTCCCCATGCATTCAGACGCTGGCCAACACTTCCGGAACGTTAATTGATAATATTACAAGCTCGTAGCCTCAATTTTTCATCCACCCCAAAATTCCAAATAATTTCACTGAAAATTAAACTGCAGATTTCGAAACATCAAGCACCAGTTTAAAATCAATAATTGACCCTTCGAACCTCAAAATTAAACATTTCTTCAGGTATTTCACATGTGCTCGAATTTTCGAAACTTTTGACACAAACTAGGCTTTCAAAAAAATGGGAAAACTACAGATAAAAAATGATTTACACATCCAGAACCGTAATTCGACATAATTTTTACTCGGTGCTGCAATGTACTATTTTCTCAAATATGTCATCATTTAGAAATTAAATATTAAAGGGGTGGTTTGAAATAAATTTACCGAGGAACGAATGTTTTCGATAGTAATTTAGAAATGGCTCGTATAAGTCAGCTTTTACCGCACGATAAAACTTGGAGCCGATAAATGACAAGCAAGAATTTAGTTTACAATTTAGTGTGCTAACGCTAGATCGTTGGTAGCCTGAAAAAACTTACAAACGATCGTCTTTTTTTTTCTATTTTTACAGAATTATCCATGAAAGCGGCTTTACACCCGAAGACTTCAAGCAGTACAGGCCCGTGGTATACAGCAACACGATACAATCCTTAGTCGCTATTCTCAGAGCGATGCCGAACTTGAACATCAGCTATTCCACCAATGAGCGAGAGGTAGGTCGAATATTATTTTTTTCATCGATTTTTCAACTTGCAGGGAGTAGTCTCTATTGCTACACTTATTAAACTTGAATAAAATCATTACGAATAACTTTAACCATTTTAACGTGGTTTAAAGCAATATGACAGAGCCTGCAAAATTTCATAAAAATAATTTTGGTAGTTTATGACATAAAGAATTCTCCGAAAGAGAAAAATGTTTGGGGGTTGAAAATTACCATCTGTTTCTTCAGTAAATACCATGAACAAACAGGTCCACAAACAGTTAGAAAAACTGAAAGTCACATAGTTGGTAGTTTATGTAATTTATGCAAAATGTTCGGGGGTTGAAAATCACCATCTGTTTCTTCAGTAAACACTATGAACAAATAAACAGGTCCATAAACAGTTGAAAAATAAAAGGATCGCAAAGTTAAAAAGTTATCCAGGGTAACAAAATTAAAATTCTCGGTAACAATGGACCGTGGTACGTTTGAGGACGCTCGAACTTATCCGGGACATCGTTTTGAACTTGAAACTTTCCTGCTCCGCGAACGCAACCCCTTGACACGGTTCTGAGTCGAAAAGGGGACGATGGATTTTGTGGAAAACGGAGTGGGACAGGTTCCGAAAGGGGACAGGTTCGAGTCAAAAATTATCGACGGGCCGAGGCACTCGAACGAGATCGATGCGCATCTCGAGGCAGTTCTGAAGCACCCTCTTCAGCATATTTACCGGTCGCGGCTACGTCGTTTACCTTAGAGCCAATAACGAGAGCACCTGCCTCGAAAACAACGAGCACGAGGGTCTGCCTCGAGTGCCGATTGATCCGGCTTTTCAGATCAGTGCCTCTCAATCCAAGTCCCCCGACACGCTAATATTTCTTTCATTAGCGGAAACCGTCCTCTGCTGACGACCCCTGACGTCTCCATTGACTTCCCCTTGTCGAAATTATGCGCGCAAATCTTTTTTGCAAACCAGTGTATTCAAAATTGCCGAAGTTCGAGCACCGAGGTTATTATCGACAGTACACCCCTGAGAAATACCAAACAAATTCACTTTTAATTACTCAAAACTTTAAATTTAGTCTTTCAAGCACATAAACAAAGGTGTAGCATACACTAGCTTATATTTATTTTGCATTAAAGTAGTTATTTCGTCAGTTAAAAATTTATTTACTGTTACGGAAAGTTACGATTTAGTAACCTACAGTACACGATTTTTAATTAATTTGGCAAATTTGGTTGGAAATGATCGAAATTCTTTTAGCGGATCTTGTAGATCGACTCTTCAGGAATGCCCCTGTAAAATTTCAAGTTGGAATTTACTATAGTTTCGTAGTTATTGTCAAAATAGAGAGGGATGTTCCTAGCAGAGTCGCCAGATTAAGACTTGTCCCCCACTCCACTTCCCCCTCTACGACACTATTCCCCCACGCTTCGGCCACGGATCGGTCACGTGACGTGCTCCATCTCTGTCTTGCGTATGTCACAACGACACGTGACTAATCCGGTACTGACAGAGAGAGGGTAATCCCCTCCAATCAATTCCCCTGATCTGGCGACTCTAGTTCGATGTGAATCGTTTGGGATGGCTGACTTTGAGGGCGAATGATTGCTACAGTTTCGATGACAGCGATTTACAAAAATTCATAAGTGTAGTTTAAACATGTACGAATACGTCCGCAAAGTTTCATAATGATATCTAACCTAGTTTGTTCATAAAAAATTATTCAATTCGTCGTTGTTGCTTCTTGGGATTGATTCAAAACAACCTGGGTTTGCTTCTTCAGTGAATAACTTCAACAGTTTCGGCAATCTTGACCTACAAAAATTATTGAACATGGTACAAATACTTCTAAACAACCCTGTCAACTTTAACAAAAATATGTCGTCTACTACCTTCGTAAAAAAAAATGGTTAAACCGTCAAAAAAGCTTATAACAACCTCAAAAGTCTATTGCTCGGACACCCAGTACGTTAATGAACAAATAGATAAAGAATTTTCTACAGATAATGAATTAAAGAGTTCATTGAAGATTTTGCTAATTGATAAAGAACTTCTATACAGCGCCCCCGTAATTATTCGAAAATTGACAAAAAAAGTAAGTGAGAAAAGCCGAATGTTCTTTCAAGTATTGGCTGTTGATAACTATTTACAAATGCAAATCGGTGAAGTGTAAAGGTTTATAGTGCAAATTCTCTCGATGCTGAATCCGCGTTCATCGATATCACGACACACTAGCTGATAGCAACAGTTCTCCCTTGTCAGCTAGTGAGGACTGTTGATGGACTACCTGTTGATCAGCAACCTGATGGCTTCAGTAGTGCTCCACGACAGTTTGTCTCGGTTAATCCGACACTTGTGCTACCAACATGTTTCCACACTGTTCTACATTGCCACACACTATTCTCCTCAAAACAATATTATGTTGCCGTTGTTAAATAACAATCTCTTTGCTTGGCAGATTTTGGGCTGCAAACACTGACTTCTTGCAACTTTAAAATTGTCTATCACCTCAATTCATTTTAATTTTCTAGTCTGATCTATTGGTTACTGAAAGATTGTATATGTTCGTGCAAATTATTATTTCTCTATTTTAATTCGCGATAATTATTGCTAGAAGTTACTCTTTGAAAGTTTTAACTGTTTCAAAATTTTTCTCGGTCTGTAGAAGCTCTAAAAATGTGAAAAAATATATTTAAGCACAGTTGTGAATGTAGATACTTGTACAAATTTTTATTTTCCTATTTTCATTTGCAATAACTATTGCTAGAAGTTACTCTTCGGAAGTTTCAATTCTTCCAAAATTTTTCTCTCGGAATTTAGGGGCTCTAAAAATGAGAAAAAATATATTTCGGCACACTTGTGACTGTAGATACTTGTGCAAATTTTTGTTTTTCTATTTTAATTTGCTATAATTATTGCTAGAAGTTACTCCTCGGAAGTTTCAATTCTTCCAAAATTTTTCTCTCGGTCTGCAGGGGCTCTAAAAATGAGAAAAAAAATGTATTTAAACAGAGCTGTGACTGTAGATATTTGTAAATTCTTCCAAAATTTTTCTCTCGGAATTTAGGGGCTCTAAAAATGAGAAAAAATATATTTCGGCACACTTGTGACTGCAGATACTTGTGCAAATTTTTATTCTTCTATTTTAATTTGCTATAATTATTGCTAGAAGTTACTCCTCGGAAGTTCCAATTATTTCAGAATTTTTCTCTCGGTCTGCAGGGGCTCTAAAAATGAGAAAAAAATGTATTTAAACAGAGTTGTGACTGTAGATATTTGTAAAAATTTTTATTTTTCAATTTTCGTTTGCAATAATAAACTCCAGAGGAAATATTTTCAATATATTTGCAGATGTTGTTTTTCCAGATGGGATGACGAAATATTTGGGTTAATGGAGGATGTTTGATGCTGTTACAGACGGACTCGAAAATGGTGTTCGACGTGATCCAAAGAATGGAGGACACGGAGCCGTTTGGCGAGGAGCTCCTAGCTGCAATGAAGAGGCTCTGGGCAGATAGCGGGGTCCAGGAGTGCTTTGGCAGGAGCAACGAGTATCAATTGAACGATTCAGCGAAATAGTAAGTGCAATTGATCAGTTCTGTGACGGTGTTGCCAATATGAAAGCCCAGGAATCGCGAATCCCCGGCTTTAAAAAAATTTTCCTTCTTTTTTTAAAAGATAGTCGGTTCGCAATAATTAGGGTTCACAACATAGGGTCGTAACAGAATGTAGAATTATTAATAGTATAAAACGTTCGTTAATTTTCCCACGAGTTTTTAATTATACGAGGATCTATAATTAGAAAATTCAGAGTTCGGTATTAATGAGGAGTAATAAGAAAGTAACAAGCAGGTTGCAAATCCTTGCTCACTTTTCAAAACGGCCGAAAACCGTTTTCCTCTCGAAGGTAATCCATCGAGAGTGCCTCATTAAATTTCCAAGCAAATCGATCCGCCATCTCCTTTTTTTGAACCTAACACCTTTAGCTGTGGGAGAACGTGTCTCGGGAAACTGTCCTTGTTTTCAGAGTCAAGGAAATCCAGGGAAAATCGATGAGAATCTCTGAGCAAGAAACATTAATTATTTCGATTAAAAAACAAAAAATACTTAGCTAGTTATATCCATTAAATATTGCTCTAAAATATCCAAAAAGAATCACACCGACGTTTTCGACCGTTTTCGAAAAACCGCATTGAAAGTCGCGAAAGTTTAAACTTCTCGTTTCACAGAAATCCATTTGGTTGTTTAAAAACAAATATTTTTGGAGGACTCCTAGCGGTCTGATTGAAACGAAACCAGCGTCGTTCGAATCGTCAGAAGCTCTATTCTCAGAGCCAAAAATAAGGAAAATTGATTTGCCCAACCCAACGCGAGGGGTTTCTGCTTAAAAGGGAATATGGCGGGGAGAAACGCGTAGGAGCAACACGTTGCCCGAGAAAAATCGCGGACGAATCATTTTTCGTCATCGATATCCAGACGAATAGTCAGCCAATGGCTGAGCAGTGATCTTTAACTTCTCCGAAATCTTTTATTTGCTGTGTTGCATCCTGGCACGTGCGCTGGAACCTGGCTTTATCACCAGTTGCATTCTGCACGCGTTGCACGGTGCTATCTGCAAGATCCAATCAATCAAAAAATACTTCGAAATGGATCACTTAACAAATTAAGAAAGAATATTTAAGAACAGAAATGAAAAATTAATTTTGAAAAGAAAAATTATTTTCAACTATAAACATGTTAACAACCGCTGTCACGTTTACATTTCACTCCGCCTTGTCAGGAAACATGGAAACATGACATCTGAAGATTGTGATTTTGTGATTTAAAAGATAGTATTTTTTACGATAGCGATCTTTGTTTGTCGATACAAATTTTCTAACTAATTTACAGATATTGGAGGGATATTAAACATTCGGAAAGCAAATTAAAAAATTTCCAAAAATTCAAACAACAAAGTTAAACAAATCCCCGAGCATTTCTGTAACAATGTTAAACAAGTGACTGGCACAAACGGGAAACAACTAAAAAAACAATTAAGTTTCTTCTAAAGATTCGTTTCTAAAACATTTTTTACAACCCAACTAAAAATTTCCCCTAGACATATTGGATAAGCCAGTTCAGGGACACCAATTAAATGATCCTGTCAAAATAACCTTGTCAGGGAAAAAACGGTTAGAAGAACTGGTGGGGGCAGGAGATGAAAAGGAAGGGGATCGTAGGGGGGAAAAGAGTATTAAAAAGGAGGATGCACGCGATTCCAAGGATCCGAAGGATCTTCCTTTTTCCCCGTTTTTTCCGTGGCTCTTATTTAGGTTCAGCGGCGTATTGATCGCCGATGACGTCACGCCACGCCCGTGTCACGTGGCCTAAAATGGCCGCCGACACCGTATCCTCCTCACTCCCCTCTTCCGCCCCACCCCGCCCCATCGTTCCCCTTTTCATTCTATTACTCTTCTGACGGGGAATAAGAAAATACAGTGATACGAGAATGAAAGAATGAAACAGGGAGGCACAGTGGGGCAGTCGGTTTTTTGGAGGCGGAGTGGGGGGGCAAAAACAGTGGGAAGGAAACAGGCATTTGTGGTTAAAATAAATCTCGATTTTGATTACCTTTGATTTTGCGAGTAAAATTAAATTTCAGATTGATTCGTTTTGATGTTGTGGATAAAATGAAATTCCATTTTTCATTCGATTGTAGACAAAATAAAATTTGATTTAGATTCGTTTCGGTCGTCGTACATGTACAATAAGCGAATAATTTTTCGAAAAGAAAAATATGATTTATAACAGACAATGGAGACGCGAATATAATTTTTGACCGTAAACACGAGCAAAAGTTCGCCACTTTTACGGAACAGTGTATGCATGTTCAACAGCTTCCTGCGAAGATTCCCCTATCTAAATTCGTCGTTACATCTGTAGCACCATAAATTACATCGTATTTACATACGTCGCGGACTAGGTCGCTGTAAATTATTTTTGTTCGAGTATGATCGTGCCCGGCCGGGAGAGTTCATGGTCAAAGAACCATATGGTTGAAAGGTCAAAAAGATTACCAATTTTATTGTGCCATCAGAAAAGAGTATTCAATTTATTTAACTGCAACATCCATGTCACATTAAATCAATTTCATTTATCAGCGAGAACAATTCAGTTTTATTCATTTCAAAAGAAAAATCATTTTATTTGATTCATCATTAAGAACAATTTTATTTTACTTGTTATAAAGAAAAATTTTAACTTTTTTCGTTACCAAGAATAGGTTTACTTTATTCATTACCAAGAACAAGTTTACTTTATTCATTACCAAGAACAAATTGATTTTATTCATCGTCCAGAACAATTTTATTTAAATTATCACCAATCACCAGGAACAATTTTATCCATTACCAATTTTATTTTACTTGTTACAAAGAAAAATTGTACTTTATTCATTACAACAAATTGATTTTATTCATCGTCCAGAACAATTTTATTTCATTTATCACCAGTAACAATTTTATCCATTACCAATTTTATTTCACTTGTTACAAAGAAAAATTGTACTTTATTCATTACCAAGAATGATTTTACTTGATTTATTACCAAGAACAAATTGATTTTATTCATCGTCCAGAACAATTTTATTTCATTTATCACCAAGAACAATTTTATCCGTTCGCAATGGAGGTTCATAGAAAATTGAGCGTTTTAAGAAAAATGTGTTGACACTAGATGAATGTCGGATTCTTTTTCGGTGTTTATAAGAAGTGGAGATGTGTTATGGTTTTTCTGCAGAATATAAAATTTGTAAAAGTTTCGAGGTATCCACCTGGCAGGAGTCTCCAAAATGGCGTCGTTACAGCGACCTTTCGCTATCTCGTATTAATAACCCGCTATTTTTGCTGGACACCCGATACCCATCAGTCCTCCCCTCGATATCTGTGGGAGTACACGTCGCCTCTGACTATAGGAACCATAACATAAAAAGCCCTACAGAGATAAGACGCGACCTGTGATATACAAGTGCGTCCAAACTTTGGCAATGAACGGCTGACTGACAGCAGTGACAGCGAGTCGTCGTTGAACGCGTACACGCATCGGGAAAATCGATCGGGTCCCTCGACCTGGATTGCAAAGTCGATTCAGAGTGTCGTTTACCCCTGGAAATAGTCTTCTCCAGGCCGTTCGAAACGTCTTTAGTTCATTTGTTATTGGATCAACAATTTCATCCTATTTTTTATTTAGAATTCTTGGAAAAATTTCGAAAGAGAATTTGTAATTAACCCTCTATCGCATGAATAAAACGAAATTCCACGAGTAAACTGCGAACGTCATGCAATTTTTCACGAAATTGAGTAGACGAATTTTATAATTTTATTATTAACCCTCTGTTGCATGAATTTTTATGACGAGTTGAAAAAAATATATACGGCTGTTAGCCTACTTAAAAATGAGTGTGGTCATGAAATAAATAATAAAATTTTATTAGAAAATGTGATTTATTGCATTTTATGACTGTTCCTGTATGGGAACTTTATACATATGCGGTTTCATTCACAAGCGCAATGTTCCCACTTGGAACCAACATAGTAGAAGCTGAACCAACTTCAGTATTGTTTACTTAATTAACACTAGGTTTACGGGACCCGTCAAAATGACGGCTTCTAATATTCTTAATGTGCGATTATTGAGATTGTAAAGATGTTTCCCTGAGGAATTATTTACCAAATTTATTTCTTTTGGAACACATTATTGGAGAAATAGCCAAAAATTTGGATAGACACATTCTTGTTATGTTTATACAATAATGTGAAATAGTTATTTCTAGAGCTCCGTAAACCTAGTGTTAATATAGAACATTTGAAATTTAAGTCCCCAATTGAGAACGGAATGCAATAGAGGGTTAATCTTTCTAGCTCTCAAGAATTGTTTAAAATCATTCGTATCGAAATTTTGTACCATTCTTGAAATTATCGAAGTTGAAAGAGAAACGTAACAATTAATAATTATTATAATTATTATGCTATTACATAGTAGTAATGTTACTAATACTTATATATTATAGAAGAACTTAAGTGCCACTTATTTTATCATTTTCAATTCTTTTATTTATTCTAATATATGATTGCTATTACATATCTTGTTTAATAAGAATATGATATTTGATAGAATGATGAGCAGAGAATTTCCAAGAACTTTTGTGGAAGCGTAATAAAAATTGAATTTTGTAGAAAGTCATGCTGCGACGTATCTCTGGTGCTCGCGTATGTGTGCATAGTAAATGCATAAAATCCGCGGTGGCTTGATAAAACTATTAATTGCAGGAAAGTTATGCCCGAGGTACCAGACAATGGAACAAAAGGTCGCGAGATATGTAGAACCGAAAAGAAAGAAATCACCTCGCGATATATACTCTCGTTACGAGGTACTCTAAGCTCCATACGAATCTCGTTTGATTAATTCTTATTTCCGTACGAAGAAATGTTGAAAAATGATTAATATTTTTATTCAGGCAAATTCTGGATTTCCTTGAATTCCTTAAATTTGTTATTTGAGTTTGGAGAGCCTGTTGAAGCACTGCACTGCTGTCGGAATTTTGTTAATAACTATCCGTACGAATTTTCAGTTTCCTGGATGACCTAGACCGATTAGGAGCAAGGGATTATCAGCCTACAGAGCAGGATATTCTAAGGACCCGTGTGAAAACAACGGGTATAGTCGAGGTCCACTTTTCCTTCAAGAACCTTAACTTCAAGTAAGTACAGATCTTTGAATAATTATTACTATTTAGCAA
Organism: Lasioglossum marginatum; assembly: GCA_028455795.1. Classification (NCBI taxonomy): domain Eukaryota; kingdom Metazoa; phylum Arthropoda; class Insecta; order Hymenoptera; family Halictidae; genus Lasioglossum; species Lasioglossum marginatum. The sequence continues at coordinate 1,782,313 of CM052277.1, forward strand.
TTACTAACACGACTGCATTATTAGGTCTCGCTCAATTAAAATTTTTGCCCAACTCTGGTCTCGCTAAAGTAAGATTTTCCCAAATTTTTACATTTGTAAAGGTTTTTTGAAAAATAGTGTGGCACCATATTTGAAACCCTCTGCAGTTAAAATTGTGGGAAGCTACGGAATTCCATTTATATCACATTTATAATATTTTACAAAATAGTTGTGATACTTGTTTGTTACGGGGAGACTTGTAACATTATACTTGAAACACCCTGTAGGATATATAAAAATTATGTATCAAGTTTCAGGAATCACAAAATTTCCCTTCAGCGATATCAACAACATTTTCAAAGAAAGAACAAGTTTCTTGCGTAACAATCTTCATTTGGACCAACCCGTAGATAAATAAAAAGTCCACCAGGCTAGACAGGTTGCACAACTTTTCTAGAACAACATAGCCATATAGTCAGCACAAAGAGTGCATTGTCTCTCGATAGTTATCTTTGGGTCGAGCGATAAATAACTTCCGCCTGAAACATTACATAATTATTAAATAGTAAATAACCCGCAGTTTATTCAAATCAATATTTATTTTTCCTGCCCTGTTCAATTTTAAAAGTCACAAGGGAATATTCTGTTTATTTGAACAATAACAAAACTATTGGTCAATCCATTTTCCATTTTATTACCACGTTTTTATTAACTCGCTTTCTTGTCTGTCTGTTTGTCTGTTCGGTACAAACTGGACCTATACAAACTGGACTTGCAATTGATTGTAAACTAACTTCCCGATGAACTAGAGACTTGAAACTTTAAACATAGCTCAGAACTAACTCGCTTTCTTGTCCGTCTGTTCTTCTGAAAAGCAGAAAATAATTATTTAGATTAAAAAAATTTTTAATATACCACGTTTTTAAGACGGACTAAAAAGTATAAAATAATTTTTCCTAGCCCCATACAGATAGTCCTGAAAATTTGTGATTGTGAATTTCGAATAGCTATGAAAATACTTGTAAGATTTAAAACGAAAAACGTGGGGCGCAAGATAATAGTAAGGAGTGTAGAGAGTCTCTGCCGTTGAGAAAACTCACGCAACAGTTCATATCATTTGCAGTGCAATAAAATTGTTAGTGACTTAGGTGAACCATTCGTGCATCAATTATCTATTGCGTGCGTCCCACGTTTTTCGTTTTAAATCTTACAAGTATTTTCATAGCTATTCAAAATTCACAATCACAAATTTTCAGGACTATCGGTATGGGGCTAGGAAAAATTATTTTATACTTTTTAGTCAGTCTTAAAAACTGGTATATTAAAGTGGTATATTAAAAAATATTAAATACTCACCGAGTATTACAATGTGCAAACCAAACGAAAACAGTGACACGTGAAAAGTGCATAAAGATTGCAGAAAAGTCTAGGTGTTTGATTATTATCGTTACTATGATGACGGAGTTGAGATTTTCCGAAACCGAGCATAAATTCGACGGCTTTATCTGTTATCGTACAGGATGTTAACACGAACAAACCAAACTGCACTATCACGAGTGTACAAGATAGGAAAAATCGTTCGATCGTAGAATGGAAAACAGTTTCCCGTTTGTTGGCCGAGTCGAGCGTTCCTGAAACGATAACACTATGCTTGATACAACTCTGTGTGTGTGTGTGTATGTGTGTGTGCAGTATCAGTGCACATCGATAAAGCTGCACCTACCATTTTTGGCTGGCAGGTTGATGCACGCACAGATTTCACCATTCTCCTTTCGTTTCTTGCCGGACGTTTGTTTACGTTCTCGCCGAGGAGACCAATGATATATTTAACAGATAACAAATTCCTATTTTCCTCGCATAAGCTCTTGTCGACAGATTGCTGTCATAATAAGTTATGGGCTTGGCTTTTTCGTTTATTTATTGTGGTTATCGTTGTTAATTCGGATACGATTAAATATTAAAAAATATTCGCATTCGAATCAGTCCTCATTCTAAAATTATAGAAACTCTGTTATGAGTATAGAAGATTAGGGGAACGTTCTTTTCCAATTATAGCAATGGCGTAGGGCTCTAGAAATTCTGTTATTAAACGCCAGAATATCTCTCTTGAAACCAAAAATTATTGGCTTGGCAAGAAAGTAATTTCGGTATTTTAAGGTGAAACAGAACTCAATTTTTTTTATTCAAGCAATGAACTTTATTCAACTTGAATCAATAAAAAATTGTCCATTTTGTTCGATGATCTTTCGTAATCTTTCTGGTAGCTTCACAATTCCGCGCTCGTAAAACTTCTGGTCCTTATCAGCAAAGAACTGATCCAAGTGCGGTTTCAGGTCATCATCATTCGACCTTAAAATACCGAAATTACTTTCTTGCCAACCCAATAAAATAGGAATTTCAAATTTCGTTTCTGATTCTGAATAGTCGCTATAATTATAAGCACGTGTTGTCTAATTACAGCAATGGCGTAGGGTGTGGAATATTCTGTTGTCGAATATCGAAAAATCTATTTAGCATTTTAATCAATCGCTGTTCGAAAATCGTAAGCAGTCTATTCTGAGCGTAGAAGGGGGAACATTGTTTTCTAATTATAGCAATGGCGTAGGACTCTAGAGATTCTGTTATCAAATACAGAAACGTTTCTCCTGCAAGCACAGGTTACGAAAAGAATTTTGGCATTCGAAACAGGTGGTTCAAAAATTGTAAAAATTGTAAAAATGATATTCCGAGTCTAGAAAATTATAGCAATGGCGTAGCACACCAAAGATTGTATTATTGAACACGAAAAGCTTTCTTTTCAAGTTAAAAATGACAAAAAGAATTCGGCATTCTAATAAGATGGTTCTAAAATTGTAAAAATTCTATTCCGTGGTTAGAAAATTAGGCGACCGTTGTTTCCCAATTATAGCAACGGCGGTCGGCGGGCGCAGCGTGGCGCGTTCGAACGGTCAATTTTTTCCCGCCAACATAATAATTCACGCCCACATCCGGCACGAATTTGCAGTTCGTTCAAATCGCTCGTTTATTTCGCGCCTAAGAAAAATAACAAGCGCAAAAGAAGACGGAGGAGACGAAGAAGAAGAAGAAGAAGAAGGAGAGAATGATGAAGAACGAGGGCGGGGCGTGGAGGGTTACAAGAGAAAGAGCAATGTCTCGTGAATGATTGAGCATGAATCATGCCGCTGATAATTTAAGAAACCGATTGTGAGCGAGGCGTTCTCCTACGGTTCGTGTTCGCTCTGCCCCGTGAAAAATAAAATTAACTTCGATTCTATTACTAGAACCCACACGGTATTTATGTGAATACTAAAGTTCCTGCGATCGGTGTATACAAACCAGAACCGACAAAAATCGCTCTATTTTCCAAACATCCTCGGGAAACGAAAAATAATGTTGCTCGGGCTTTTTATTTCATATTTATAGACCTGTCGCGACTTCCAGGCCCATTTTCAACCGAAACACTAATTTATTTGCTAATACATAAACTTTTAATATATAAAATTAAAAATATTGTGCGTTATTTAATTTAATATTATGCGTTTATGACAAAAATAGGTACAATCATAGGTACAATCAATAGGTTAAATCAGTGAACATATTAAAAAGATTTAAGGACATCAGTGTATTAGTTTCAACTGTATAAAATAATTAGAAGAAAAAATTTTCTAGGTTTTTTGCAATTGGTGTACAAATTTTTTATTCTGCATAAAGATTCGGAGTCTAGTTGTAAATTATACAATGAATTAATTATACAATGTTATAAATAGACCGCGGATTTTATGCATTTATGACAAAAATAGGTACATACAATTTAAAGCAGTGAACATATTAAAAAGATTCTAGGTCATCAGTGTATTAGTTTCAACTGTATAAAATAATTAGAAGAAGAAAAAATTTTCTAGGTGGCCCCTGTTTTTTGCAATTGGTTTTAGAAATTTTTTATTTTGCATAAAGATTCGCCTGTAAATTATACAGTGAATAATTTAAAACTGTATCGATTTGTAAATGTAATTTGTAAATACGTAATTTACCATTTTCTGGAGATTTTAATATCTATTTTTAGAAACGCGTTCATCTTTCTTATCTTGTAAGTAGATTGTAAAAATGATGGAAATGTTATACGTAATGGTGAAATTGAAGGAAGGGTTCAGAGTTGTGATTTTAATGATTTTCACGGAGCAAAATAAAGATGGAGTGGGTCGGATGATCGAATAACGATCAGGTTGCAGTTTATCTGTATGCATGTGGCTTGTTACAGATTGTTCGACGTGGGCGGCCAAAGAAGCGAACGTAAGAAGTGGATTCATTGCTTCGAGGACGTGACTGCGATCATATTTTGCGTCGCGATGTCCGAATATGATCAAGTGCTACACGAAGATGAGTCGACGGTAAGCGATACCTCACTATAATTGCTGACTTTGCATCGTTTAGGTAACAAATCAACAGGTAGATTTGCTGTCTTCGCGATAATTGAAACGATACTCTTCCTAGATAACAATTCTTCTTTTCTCGAAAGAAGACAATTTAACACACACTTTAATTAATACGACATTATTTTTAATTCTGTCAGATTGATTTGAATGTTAGGGGTTGAAAATATATTTTTGAAATATTTATTGAACCAGAGGATGTACAGATAAAATTATTTTCTGAATTGTACAAAATTCGAAAGATTTATTTTTCATGGAATTTAATACAGTCACGTTTTATTTTTAATTAAAATTCAGGGACAGTTTCAATTTAAGCCAGACTGATTTAAGCTAAATTATATACATTTTTCAAATTGTACCAAGTTCGAAAAATTAATAAAGACAATTTTTAATGGAATTTAATACAGTCACATTTTATTCTTAATTAATTCATGGACAGTTTCAATTCAAGCGAGACTGATTTAAACTAAATTATATACACTTTTCAAATTGTACCAAGTTCGAAAAATTAATAAAGACAATTTTTAATGGAATTTAATACATTCAGATTTTATTTCTAATTAATTCAGGGACAGTTTCAATGCAAGCCGGAATGATTTAAACTAAGTTATTTTTTTAAGATTGTACCAAAGTTTAAAGATTGGTAAAGACAATGTTTAATTATTTAATTAAAATTCAGGGACAGTTTTAATTCAAGCCAGACTGATTTAAGTTAAATTATATACATTTTTCAAATTGTACCAAGTTGGAAAAATTAATAAAGACAATTTTTAATGGAATTTAATACATTCACAGTTTATTCTTAATTAATTCAGGAACAGTTTCAATTCAAGCCAGACTGATTTAAACTGAATTATATACATTTTTCAAATCGTACCAAGTTCGAAAAATTAATAAAGACAATTTTTCATGGAATTTAATACAGTCACACTTTATTATTTAATTAAAATTCAGGGACGGTTTCAATCTAAGCCAGACTGATTTAAACTAAATTATATACATTTTTCAAATCGTACCAAGTTCGAAAAATTAATAAAGACAATTTTTCATGGAATTTAATACAGTCACACTTTATTATTTAATTAAAATTCAGGGACGGTTTCAATCTAAGCCAGACTGATTTAAACTAAATTATATACATTTTTCAAATTGTACCAAGTTCGAAAAATTAATAAAGACAATTTTTAATGGAATTTAATACAGTCACATTTTATTTCTAATTAATTCAGGGACAGTTTCAATGCAAGCCGGAATGATCTAAACTAAGTTATTTTTTTAAGATTGTACCAAATTTAAAGATTGGTAAAGACAATGTTTATTGTAATTTAACGTTCATCCGAGAAGTGAGAACGGGTGCAGCACGGTGACGAACGCACCTCGGTTAACGTATCACGGTCACGTGGCGTGGTATAATGTTAACATAGTTGGCGTGGGACACGTGATCCGTCACAGGTGCCGGGCCCCAATGACAATAAAGAGGGAATTCAAGAAACTAGAAACCCCCGACACCCTACAAAATTACATATGGACTGCCAATTGCCAGTCCAATGTGGGAAGAGAACGTGATGGCTTGCAATTGTCGGAAATTAACGGGTTCTTCTGCTGGAACGACCTCGCCCATTAACCCTTCTTGCTTCTGAATCCTCTGGAACGATTTACTATTTATTTCGCTTTCTATTTTTGACTATTAATACGTCGGAAAATAGACATAAACATTTTTTCTAAATCTTCCACCGTCGATTGTTTTGTTATTAAGTACTGTAACATGTATTTTGATAAATTAATGTTTGTAATAAGTACTTACAAGATGATTGAATGTATCAATTTTTAGAATTTATATTTATAGTTGTTGCTTTTTTCTTTACAGAACCGAATGCAAGAAAGCTTGAAGCTGTTCGACTCGATTTGCAATAACAAATGGTTCACCGACACGTCGATCATTCTTTTCCTGAACAAAAAAGATCTCTTCGAGCAGAAAATTCGCAAGTCCCCTCTCACCATCTGCTTCCCCGAGTATGCTGGTAAGACGCCATTTTCTTTTTCAATGTGTATCGTATTCTCCTTCCAAAAATCTCGTTCTAAAAATACGCACTCCTCTAATTTTAGTAAAGTAAATGAAATAGAATTCTTAATGCGTTCCGATAAAAATAAACGCGCGAAGTTTACCTCGTTAAAAAAAGTTTTATAATCTCTCGCGGCGTCCTTGAGATTCCTTCACGCGCCACACGAATATTATTTCTTCTTGTTTGGGGTGATCTAAATACATTCCGGCCAATATACGATATGACTGAATGAATCATGTTGTTGCCAAAGTCGCTCTCCACGTCATAACTCCATTGATTTTCGTAAACACTTCTTTATTTTATTACTGATCAGTCGAACAACAATTTTTACATCATTTTCGACCTTGATTGTAATACGATTCTTTCTTCCATATCAAATATATTCAATATTTTATTATTTATTCATTTATTTAATACTAAACCTACCGGGCCTTAAAAGTGACTGGTACATGTTATCTTATAAAAATGACAAGATTGATTTCATTTAGACTTCGTGCAGCTCCTGTTGTAATATGTGCTCTAAAGATATCTGCACAATCATTTCTTATGAAATTATTTTCAATATATCAATAATCGTAAAATAAAAAATCTGGAACCGGTCATTTTGACCGGTTTAGTGTTAAGGATATATTTTGTTATTAATACTAAACCTACCACCGCTGGTCAAATGACCGGTCTTAGAGTTTGTATTTTCCAATTATTGAAATTATAAAGGTGTTTTCATGGGAATTTAATACATTCCTTTCTTATTTTTTTTATTTCATTATGTATTATAGCAAAAATCGCACAAAATATAAATGAATTTAATCTAGTTACTTTTATAATACAATACACATCGGCCACTTTTGATGGTCGGAAGGTTTAGTGTTGAGATGAAATATTTTAAGAACTTTTCGTAAGGTTCCTAAATAATTATGAACTACTTGTTTACAATAAAATTCCTCGAAACTGAGGATCACCCCGAAAAGCGATTTCCAAATTCGGATTTGGCGCCTCGCGGCGTGCAAGAATCATAGTAGTATCCGGCGCGGGCTGGAACAATTGAAAGTGCATCGCCACGATGGTTCCCCGACAATTTGAAATGGTCACGCTGGGTGACTCAGCCCTAATCAGTCCGTACAGATCGCATGCGTGAATAGGTGACTTTCGCCTGTAGCTGACAATTATTAATGTACAACTTGTTTTTCATTGTTCAGGAGCGCAAGAGTACAGCGAGGCCGCCGCGTATATCCAGGCGCAATTCGAGGCGAATAACAAGACAGGCAATAAGGAGATCTACTGCCACACGACTTGCGCCACTGATACAACCAACATTCAGTTCGTGTTCGACGCAGTCACAGATGTCATTATCGCCAATAATCTCCGTGGCTGCGGTCTCTATTAGGATAAATATTCCCGTCGTGGAGCCGATCGACCGATACACACTTACACATACACATTCACACACACACGGACACAGGAAACCATGTATTGCGAGCACGTGGGAGCGCATGAGAGAGAGAATGAGAGACCGAGAGACTGAAACCAACACTGGCGAGAAAGGGGACCGAGAGAAAGAGGTTGGAAGAAAGCGAGACGAGAGAGAACGAGAACAAGAGTGAGAGAGAACGAGAGAAAGAGAGCGAGCGAGAGAGAGAGAGAGAGAGAGAGAACGAGAGAGATATATACTTGTGTGTATCACCGCTACTACTACCGACCACCTGCGGATACCTTCTCAACTTTTTTATCAACTGCCCTTTCGACTATTTCTTCTTTTACGGGGACCGAAACACCGGGGCCGCTCCTTTGTCTACTCGCGGAACCCGCATTCTGGGCAGCGGAGGCTGCTGGGAGCTGGAATTGTGAATCTAGCCTCTCCGCGATGTTCCCTCCGTTTGACTCTACTAAGATTTATATCCTCTTTCTCCGAAGCATACACATGATCCTCGTAATTGCCGCCCACCTCCTGTTACCTAAACGTAGGAGTCGTGTGGACAAGTATTACGACTGCCCGATTTCAGATGTGTATTCTTCCGCTGAAGAGGAAACATACGGTTCTGATCGGAGCACATCGGGAACACCGGGGAATCCCTATGCAATCTATTTGACCGCCAGAAGAACAATGGCGAGCCGATACCTGTCTGCCATTTTGTAAATTGTAGAAATTTAAAGAGTCGACGAGGGGGAACAGCGACCAGTCGCGCTCTCGAGTTGTCACAATAAACAACGGGATTTACTGTTTTCTCGAACGCTGCCACGAATGTCCGAGGCGAGTCCATATGGCCCGTCGACTGAGGAGCACCCTGTGTACACTTCTTCAAAACATCCTCGCGTAAACGAAGAAGAAAAGAATTTCATAAACAATCGGATCCTACGAGAATAGCTGTGTCGAAGATCGAGAAGAATATCGGAAGGAGACTCACCAAAGATTGATCCAGATTTTTTCATGGATATCGCGACGAATCGCACAAAGACCAATCACGAAGCACATAGGGGATCTACCGATGCTCTATCTTGGTTTTATTACCGAGTCAATGACACTGGGGGTGTAGGGCTACCTTTGGGCGGAGAGTCGTTCACGTGGTCATTCGGAGAACCTTTGCACTGAAAGTATACAGAGTGATTCATAGTTAGCGAGATTGTAGATCAATGGCAGCGATCATTTTATTTTAGTTTTTTTTAAAGTAGGATCATGAAATGTTAATTATAATAATAGTTCACAGAACATTATCTTTCTACATTGGGCGTGGCTAGGGACCTTCAGCAGCCAATCAACGCCGTTGCTATAACGACATCTAGAATGGAGGTCGACTGGAGCGCGAATTTTGAAAGGACCTTTGTGTTTTGAATTTTGTTTACGAAGAATTATGAATAGAATAATCATTGAGGAAGCTAGGGAGCTTATGGTTGAGCGTATGAGGATTCTGTATACGTTTATTGAGAAACGAAGTTTCGTATTAGATTATAAAAGAAATTTTTAGGTGATGAATGTTGCTATTGACCGATGACTTTGTGCCCCAGGGTGGTCCAGGACGCTTTGTAATATAAAATCCAATTTTCCTTTGTCTCGTGTACAATTATTGTTCAAACATGTTCGCTTTACTTCGAGTATGTTACGTTCATGAACGATCGCACAGGTCGCGCACAACAAATCGACATTTAATTACACACGTGTTTTGCAGTTGTTCGGATATCAATGAACTGCACACGCCAGGCCATTCGATCTGTTCTTTTCTGTTGGACGACTGAACCGTAAAAGTTCGATGCGTGGGACGGTCGAAGTCAACAATTTCTTCTGTTTTTCACGAAAAACCTTCAACTCAACGGCGCGTAACAATGCGGATATTTTCTTTTTTCCGGAACTGCGAGAGTTCGCACATGAAACAATTTGTAAGAAATCTGTTCAAGACCAATATGGACAATCTAGATTGATTGATTGATTTTTTATGTCTAGAACTGGTGGAATACGAAAGAATTGAAGAAAATTGTTTCATGTTTGTTCGAAGGATCTTTGAATTTGATAATTTTCCACTGTCGTCTCGTTTGATCAGTACGCACATCTACACGCAAAACTTACAAACATTCTCGCACAATCATTTATGCGCGCGCACATGTATACATATTTTGAGAAATGTTCCAGCAAAACGTTGCTATCCTTGAATTTCCGATGTTGGGGTAGTTTAGGCTCTCTTGCGGACCTATTGTTTCTTTTTAAATATTTTTTTAACTTCGCTGATTTCACCTCGGACAGAGTAACATTTTCAGTTGACCATCGCTTTTCATGATCTTTTGTTGAGGAAATTTTACTGTTGGCTCTGAAAGGATACCAGGACAGTCGAACAACTACAAATGAAACATTCCACATACAAGTACAGTCTTTTTCGTTTTTAATTTAATGTGTACTCAATTGCAGCTGCAAAGAATCTCTCTCTCATTTGTGTAAACATTTTATTTGTTTGTCGACGGGCTATTCAGTTTTTCTTGAGCTACAGATTTTTCCTTACGGTTAACAAAAAAAAAATGAATAATTCATTGGTGTAGAGGTTTTGTTAGACGAAATTTCACGATAGGGAACAAAAGATTGCAGTTGCAACTCCACGCTACTTAATTGTAATTTGATTAATAACCGAGAAGGGTGTTTGACCAAAAAGAACCAAAGAATCGAGTAGAACAATAATTACGATATGTAACGAACAAAAAGTATTCTCGAAAAACAATCCGAATTACATATATAAAAATGGAGGCCAAAAAAAAGATTAACTTTTAAACTCTTCTTTCGATTACGAGTACCCAGAAGATAAACATTTATGATAAAGCGGACAAAAACATTCTTTTCATTTCGACATCGAGTTTCGTTTTTATTTTTACGCCGATTTTGAGAATTATTTTTATATATCGTTAGTTAAATCTAGGGATAAAAGGAAAATAGTATTACTGTCACCGCCGTTGCTATATTATTATAAAATTAATATATATATATATATAAATATATATATAAATTTTAGAGTTACGGATTAATTAATTAAGTATTTCTATATGTAGTAGCTATAATTATGTATAAATAATTTCACGTATAGAATTTCTAGTCAAGTTAGAAGGAAAAAAGAACGTACTAGCTCGTTAATTAAAACACGATCGGGAATCTAATTTTCATGTAAACAATTTTTGTCGTTCGATGCCAATCGCGTACAATCTGGTCGTTAATTAAAATTATAGCAAGCGTCTAGTTGAAAAGTTTAATTTGTGCATTTATCGCGGGTTAAGGTTCTGTCGGTAAAACAGACTCGACGCTTCGTTCGAGGCGCGAAATTCGAACGGAACATTTTCAACAGTTTCATTGCCTATTCATTTTCTCGAACGAAAATTCTATCAGCGTTCACTAAGGAACTGTTCTGCGAGGAGTGACAATGAAAGAAGCTTGAGATAGAACTGAGATTGTACGGTACATTTTTGTGAAAGAAACCGTGTACCAGAGTGTTACAGTGAATAATAATACGATAGCATAATTGAACCAGAAAATATACATAAACATATATATTTTCCATTCGGTTGAAAAGTATGTATATTTTTCAGTGATTCGTTTGTTTCTTTTCCCCGGCTAGGTCTAAAAAGAAAAGCTAGTAAATTATGTTGACTAGCCCATAATATAGTCGAAAAAAAACTTGCCAATGTTTCTTGGAGGTGCTTTTAGATTAACAAGGACTATAAAAATGAAATCGTATCGAGAGCCACTTTCAGGAACAGTATTTCTTTTTTTACTCGTTTTCTAGGATAACTATATTTTTCTTTACCGCCATATTGTTTTCGGGATTATACTTATTCCTCATTGATTGTTCTCGGCGCTTTTCTTTTTCCATCGTTTTCGGTTTTTTCGTTCGTCGAACGTGAAATTCAGGGATTTCTCTCCTTCAAATTCTGCACTGGCCAGTGGCGGATCGTGCGTTCGAGGGGCCCCCGACAACGTTTGGGAGTTCTAAACAAATACGTATCTCCGAAAGGCGGGTGGGGGGAGGGGGAGCGAATCATCTTTCATTTAAGAAACGTAACGCTCCGCCACTGTGCTCAACTATACCCTCCCTCCCCCCACTCCTTGTTCAAATATTTCTCACGAACCCGCGCTCAACGATACCCATTTCGCAATACCGTACACGTTTTTATCGACATTGTACCAGTCACCGAGCGATTTTCAATTTGCAATTGCTTGACGACATTCGATCAACTTTGGCAAGCGTCGAGAGACGCGATTTTCCAAGTGGTAAATTAACGAACAAATTGCACATTGAAATATTGATTGCCGGCTACAATGGAATCGGGACAAAAATATTAGACGACGAGTGAAAAGCATCGTTAGCGAAAGAGAAAAATTGAAGAATGAAAAATATTTTTAACGATGACGAGGTTACGAGAAACTCTGGAGTATGAATATTTTGAATGTGTGTGTATGTGTGTGTGTGTGTGAGAGAGAGAGAGAGAGAGAGAGAGAAAGAGGAAAATAATTGTGACAAACGGACGAAGAATGAAAAAGTATCGTGTTGTAAGAAAACTTCAGTCAGGGATTATGGAAGGACAAAAACAAAAGAACAAAAACCGAATTGCAACGAGCGATTCTATTGACGGTATTCCCAAAATTGTAATTCGCGATTTGAACGTGGCGCCACGGTTATCTGGGGGAAGGGGATAGGTGGCCGCGTGGTGGGGGTAGGATAGTGGGCGGGGCGAGTGCGGGTGTTACTAACACTAGTGTTATTATCGTAATTGTAACGATTAATGGTAACGATCATAATCTTATCGATAAACGCTAAATGATAATAAGGGACGTGCACGGAACAGTGAAGAGAAGAGGAACGAATAGAGAAGGAACGAGTAAGACGTGGGGAAGAGGATGACATATAAGAACATATGGGAAAGGTTTTCACCAGTGTTTTGCGAGATCGAACGATTTAAATAACGCGCCCAAAACCGAATCGTTTCGTAAAATCATTCATAGGCTTGACGAATCGACGCCGTTTCTTTCTTACTTTTACCTTTTCATTCTTTTATCGTGAAGAAACAAAGTGAAAGAGTGAGAGAGACAGAATGAGAGAATGAGAGCCAGAAAACGAGAGAGAGAGCGAGAGAGAGAGAGAGAGAAATAGAGAGAAAGTGAGGGAAAGAGAGTGAAAAAGAGAGAGAGAGAAAGGATGAGAAAAAGATAGAGGGTGAAAGAGACTATAGTGAATGGCCGACAGTGGGGAGGGGATTTCCCGTCGATGAAGAGGGAAATGCCGCGAGAGGAGAATGCTCTCTCATTATACATATATAAATATATATAATTATTATGTAATAATTGTCCATACATCTTGAAATGTCGAAATAAACGAACAAACAAAGATTCAGAGGTTTTTATTGCTGCTAGTGTTGTTGAACGATGTCCAATCATTCGTCTTCGAGTTGTGGGTCGTAATCAGAGCCCCGCAAAATAGGCCTACGGGGTTTGTTCAGTGCAGTAAAAATATCGAATGTGCGGGGCCCTGTGTCGTTACACAGTTCGCGCACCCATCGCGGCGGCCCTTTTCACATTATCGATATCAAAAGGAAAACATTTAACCTAGCAAGCATATCCCACATTCCAAATCAAGTCACATTCATGTGGATCCAATGAATACCTGCCCACAGTGGCATACAAGGGAATGAACTAGCTGGCAATCTCGCAAAAGAAGCCACAAGAAAAGATCCATCCTCCCGTTTGTACAGCGCCAATTCATGCAGCGACAAAATGCTCAAACTTCTCGCCAAATGTTACCGACAGAGCGACCGATACGGCGACACTAGCGATCCTAGCGGCAAAACGCTCAAACTT
>CM052277.1:1801420-1933481 GCA_028455795.1 Lasioglossum marginatum
CTTATCGATTTATATCGAACGGAGCTGGAAACGAATTTCTTTAACCTCTTGCCGTACCTTTTCTTTTACAGTTACGGCGATTAGAACGTCTTTACGCGCAAAAATGTCGTAGAAGGGAAAAGAAAATGTATATTTTTTGTGTGGCTACATTTATTTTAGTGCTTAAATATTGATCGCGAACGAATCAAATTTTATTTCATCTAAAATGGAACGCTAGACTTTGTTAAAAACCTTCATCGCGAGTCAGGCTCGTCAAAGTACGGCAAGGAGTTAACTAATTATCATTTTTAAGCACACGTTCCTGCCAAGCTCGACAAGATAAAATTGTCTACAGAGTTCTCCGGATAAAAGCCGCATTTTAGAGTCAATGCAGGAACGAACGGTTTAAGAGGGACTTGCCTGCAGTTCGATAGCATAAATCGATAAGAGCCGCGAGTGAAACGAGAAAGGAATAGAAAGAGAGTCGATCCGTCTCTGTGAATTTGTAAAGATTGGATCGCGTGCTCGAACGAAATAATACCGCGAGTAAATTTTTTAGGGGCTCACGTTGGCGAAGTAATTCTGAAAGAATCTGATCGCGGCCACTGGCAGACTTATTTATCGTTCGAGGATTGTGGCGAAACCGTAGAATCCGGTAATCCCTCCTCTTTCTAGCCTGTTGTCTGGTCTCCCCCTCGTACTTGAAACTGGAACGTGCCGTAATTTCCAATATCCCTTGAGAATTGCCTTCTCCGGGACCCCAACGAAATTTTCCGCCGAAAGAAGATACTAACTCGACGGAATAAAAAGCCTCTGCCCTGCTCGCGGATATCTATAATCGTTTTCCGGGTACCTCGCCGCGGAACTACGCGAGAATTTTCGCCCCTCTGGCCACAATCGCTAAATTGTGTGTAGGAATTAAAATACAGTGGAACCTCGGTATACGACCTTAATCCGTTCCTGATGTTTGGACTTATACCGAATAGAACGTATACCAAACCAAACTTTCCCATAAGAAGTAATGTAAACATGATTAATCCGTTCTCATGTAAAAAAGAAACTCCTACATTAATGGGGTTGTAAAATAATCTAAACACTGTTTAAACACATAAATAAAAAATGAAATATTTCACTATGGATTTTTAAATTTAAACTCTGCTTAATGCTGAAATACAAAAAGAAACACTCGATCGACTGATCATTTTCTTTCATCTCTCCGTGTTGTGTCTTCGCGGGCTTCGCGATCATACGCCGACCTCATCAGTAATTCCATTACTGATCCTTACTTGTATGATCAGTCAATCAATAACTCTGGATATAATTGATTATTAATTTAATTTTTCCTCCGAGATAATTATTTAAAAAAAAAGAAATTCATACAGAAAATGTATGTCGCATACCG
Source organism: Lasioglossum marginatum (assembly GCA_028455795.1). Classification (NCBI taxonomy): domain Eukaryota; kingdom Metazoa; phylum Arthropoda; class Insecta; order Hymenoptera; family Halictidae; genus Lasioglossum; species Lasioglossum marginatum. The sequence continues at coordinate 1,802,802 of CM052277.1, forward strand.
AGCATAAATTTGTCACGTCCAAACAGGACGTATTCCGAATTGGACGTACTCCAATTCTCTGAAATGTTTATTTAAACTGCGAATAATTTTAGTCGGTGGTACCGTGTTTTAATCTTAAGTATTAGTGTTTTAATAATAACTTTATGTTCAGGGTGGTAAAAATTGAGAAAATAATTAACAAATTAATAACGTTTTGTATTCTACCTAGTCCTAGACACGATTGAATGTTGTCTAAATAAAGAATAAAAATTTAAAAAATTTTGTATTAGCAATTTTAACAATTTCCTTAGAATTGTCACCACGAAAAGAAATTGTGACGAAAAAAAAGTGTCGGAAAAGAAAATCTAATTTCATTTTCTACATAGTGTGAAAGTTTTAGCGAAATGCCATCTTCGATTGGGACCAAGATGGCCGACGCGTCACCTAGGGGAAAAAAGGTTTGACCTTTCGTCTGGGATCGTGAAACGAAATCGGGAACGAAGGTTGACAAGCTGTCGAAGAAAATATAACAATTCTTCGATCGCGAGTGAGACACGCGGACCAATCGCGCCGTTTCCGGTTCGCAGGCCGAGCCTGCTGGCCTGACGTTTAATTAAGGTGGGAAATTAGAACGAACAGAATTTCAACAAACTTGTTCCATACGAACTTATTGAATCCTTTTTTAAATTTCGCTGCAATTATAGGAAATCGATGACCGCCGCTGGATTCCCCCGGTTTTTATCTATAATTTTTCGAGGAGCAGGAGATAATTTTCTTTCTCTGTCTCTGTCTGGTGTTCGTCGAGGAATTTTATTGCGCACAGCGTGAGAAATAATAATAATTTGTCACTGCTGTAATTTATCCAGCCAGTCGAGAGAAAATGATCTCGGTTAATTGCGATGCTGTTTTTCTTTGACTTTGGTGTCAGATTGTTTACAATGTTCTTTTTAATAGCTAGGTAAACATTGGAATGTGATTGCAAGCATTTTATTATTTAATTTTGTGACAATTTTATGATAAACAATGCTCCGGTTGTTTCAAAGAAGTTTTCTCATCGATTATCAAGAAATCGAATTTTCCTTCGGAAGAATATGATCAATCGTCTTACGAGAGTTATGGTAAATTTTCAAAATGGAGTTCAACCAGAGGCTCGAGGACGATCCATCAATTAATTAGAAAGTTCCGTTGTTACTTGGGATATATCCTACGTGATCCGCGTTCATGAAACGTGTACATGAACTTCGACTCTAATGTGAAGCGAAATTATTATTATTTCAGGGCATAGTTACTACATTCATTTGCCAGGTTGTTAATTCGCGCTGGTTTCATTTGGTCCATTATCTTATTAGCTTCCACTCTAAATTATATACGAATTCAATTAGTGTAACTCCGGTAGTTTATAATAATAGATCATTAGTTTGTATCACTTTATCTCACTGTAACTTTGTTTCGAACAATTATATCGCGTCTCTACATTGCTGCATTTCCAGCAACAATATGAAACGAAAATTTGTCAATTTTTTAACTATTTGTTTACTAAGAAAGAATTTAAAATTAGTAAAAAAATCTTCTGGCTACATAAGTCCAGGGTGGTCGAAAAGTCATTGGACCAAATTTTGAATTTAACAGGGCCATTCCTTTTTAGTTCAACGACTTTTGAAAAATATAAAAAAATAATTTATTCATCATTTTTCGCCAAAAATTGTTTCAAACGAAAGTTAATCAGCCTTCCATTGTCCACACACAAGATTATGGCAACTGTTCGGATTAGATCTCTCGCGAGGGACAAAGCAAATAGTTTTTAGCAGTTCCGATTGAAAAGTTTAGGGGTGAACGTTCCTTACAGTTCGGAAGTTCGACCGAAGTGTTCCGAAATTCACCGAGCGCGGCGTCATTGTCCAATCGGAACGACTGCCACCGGGCTCCGCTTTTTTCCTTGTCCGTTCATTCAATTTCTACAGACAATAAGGAGCCTCCATACGGGAAACGGAAGCAATCTGAAGACCGGCCGTCCATTAAAATCTGGGTCGAGCCTTCGCTCCCGCGGGAAACCGACGTTTCCAATATCCGTAATAGGTGAGAATTTCCTGGCCGCGAAATTAAGTTGCAAAAACCCGGTTGCCGTACCCACCATTCATCTTTCCCGCGAGGCGACGCGGCGGCGATTTTTAATACTGACCTCGAGGTTTAAAGTTGGTAACAGCCACCGAGTGATTTTCACCAATTTCTTTTCCTGGAGAACACTGTCCCCAACTTGACCATAAACTCACTTAAAACGAACAACCACATCCTTACACTGTGAGAGAATATTTTTTGTTTATAAATTTGAACAGTGTTTGGGTGTTGTCGAAATGCTCAGCGCGCGAGACTTTGTTTCCAATATCTTTAGGACACAAAGAGACAATGCAAATTTATTGATATAACATTTCTGTCACTAACTATTTTCGTGTGAAACCTTCACTAGTACATCCGCGACACTTTCCCGAGTAAAACGATACCAAACACGATACAATTCGAGTCTTGCATACTCGTTTAATCCACGAAATAGTAGAACCTCTCTTATCCGAACCAACCAATGTGCCATAAAATCGGTTCTGTGAAATCGTGAATTAAACGAGTAGTAATAATCGAAATATATCGTACGAGGTGTCATTTTAATCGGATAAGTGTCAGGAACGCGTTCATTAAAGTTTCGTAAACAAACGATTAACAATAAGACGGTTCTGTGAATAAATTGACCACGCGCTTGCACGTACCTCGAAAAATTGAGTTTCGGCTACGGTTTGGAGGAACGGGACCACGTTTGGGATTCTTCCTGTTTGTTGTTCCGCCGGGATGCTGATGGTGACTGGTTGCCGGTTAATGACGGTAACTCGCGATCAACTGGAACTTTTAATGCGGTTACTACGACGTCCGAACTTTCTTGGCAGCGGAGCCGCCGCTGCTTCGTGGGTTTATTGCTCGCTGAACGGCCTCTAAATTGCGTTAGCCGGCCACCGTGGCTCGTCCCGGATGGTCAGAACGTGTCGCAATTTTTTTTCGCGAATTTTCCGCGCGCCCCTTGCCCGGGCTCGTTCGTAATTAACCAGAGTTCGCGTAATTTAACGACCGGCGAAACGACAGTCGGTCGGACAGATTTTTCTATCCGGACACAATTATCTGTTTCTTATTTCTAGTATTTATAATTGATTATTAATAATTTTTTTAACACCTTTATAATTAATTCACAATTAATAATTTTTTTAACACCTTTTATTCTATGAGAAACTTCTCAGAACGAAATTTTACTATCCCAAAGGAAAGGGTACATGTAACATTAGGGAGAATATGTTCTCAAGGTAATGTTCACCCATTTACATTTTTGGCATATTGTTAAACGATTGATTTATTTCTCCGTGTGTTGTGAGATATATTTCTTTAAAGTGCTACGTTAAAAATGAAATATAATCTGTTGAAATATTATCGTATCGTATGAGGGTTAAACATAACACTTGTTTCGATATTCTCGTAGAGCACAAAAATACAAATCCCATTATCTCAAGCAACATTCCGGTCGCGATCAGTCAATCTCCAGATTATTATTTCTGAAAGTTAGGACACTTCAGCTCTCTCAGACAGAAATACAGCAAAGTCGCGTTATTTTGCAAACGGCTGTGTTCTGCACGGAGAAATAGGGACACTACTTTTTTTATGACTGAGTATACCGCGCCGAAAGTACAAAGAAAGCCGAACGTAGAAAAGGACAGCATGTAAACACGGATCGCGCTGTCCTTCCTTGCGCCTGAAACTTTCATCGTCAATTGACCCACTAAATACAGTTGAAATTATATCGCGTTTAGTGTCATTTTAATCAGAAAAATGCCACAAATAAGTTGGCGAAAGTCCCATAAGAAAATAATGAAAAATAAAGAAGTTTTGTAATTGGATTAGTAGTGGTTCACACCGATATACCCGAGCCGAGTTCAGATTACGCGGCATGTTTACATTGCTCGGAGACCGAGGCAGCTCGAGTTTCGCGGCCCCTGCGGCGTTGCCCCTCAGTGGAAGGGGTAGGCACCTGACAAATTCTGGGTAGGCGGTCGCTGAGAAATAACGCGACTTTACTGTATCTTGAGATTGAATGATCGGAATAGTACGGTCATTATACTCGTTGGATTCGTCCTTCTGTGCTCTACGACAATATCGAAGCAAAACGAAGCAAATATATAAGTATTGTTATAAAAAAACGAAGAGAGACTGCAAAAACATTATTAAGAGGAGACTAACCATCACAAAGTACAAAATCTCTTCTAGATGGATCCCTAAGAAATTGTGCAGATTAGTCAGCAATATTTACAAGTGTACAACGACATTCCTAAATAATATTATTACAAAATTATCATAAAATCACACGAAGAAAATCGCTGCTTTTAAATACAATTTTCTTCGGAAAGATATCAACGTTGACGTTAACCAACCTTGTAGCAATACGTCCACTGACAAACAAGCCGCCGCAATTCCGTTGTCCCAGCATTAAGTGACGTTTACGATATCGTATCGACGTGCTCGCAGCTCGGAGACGTCGAAGCGTGGGAAATCTGGTGAACAGAAACGAAAATAAGGGAACAACACTTGCCCCGGGTCTGCTGAGCGATTTCTGTGGAGGGGTCAGGGAGCAGCCGGGAATCGAGGAAACCATAGTGAAACGAAGTGAAACAGAGGAGAATCCGCTAACCGAACTCTCGTCGAACTGGTCGAGCGTTTCCGTTTGCTTATTCGTTCCGGTCTTCGGGGTCGTTGAAAGAGGACGGACGCAAAATAAACTGCGAGGATCGAGCGGAAGAGGAACCCGAAGAAAGCCCCGGATCTATGGGCTCTTGTTGGATCGGGCGCCATTGTGATCGCGAACCATTTCGATCGCAAACAACATGCGGGTGTATTGGTCCGAACCGGCGCCCTTTGAACAGAGACTTCGGCATTCTGGACCACCTTTTGGTCTCCTGGGTTAGCTGGAACAGTGTTTAGGGGATGGGGCACCTTGTCAAGCGAGGACACAACCGGTATTCAAATTTACAACTTGGAATTGTTGCTTCTTTTCGACGTCCCCGAATGCGAATTTGCATACTGGTTTCGATTGGTACACGGTGCATAAGAAGTAATGGTCATCGGGATCGGTGGACATTTGTAAAAGAAACTTACCGCAAAATTGTTTGTACCAAAGAAAATTATTATAATTTGCTTTTACATCGACACCTACTCATCAAGAAGAGAAAAAGTTTGAAAGGAATAATATGTCGCCAACAAATAGTTATTCAGATGTAAGCTGTTGAAGTTTTTGCAAAATTTGATTGTGTGGAGTTACACGTATAGACAAATGCCTACTACTACAGTCCACCTGACCGTGTCGATGAGACAGAACATAATCGAAATTTAAAGGTTATAATTTATACGTCATTGCTCGTTGAATTTGTCCTTTCATGCTCTACAATAATATCCAAGAAAAAATATGTATAAGGTACCGAGTATAATTTTGATAGGACAATTTTAATAGTGAGCTACAAATAAGACGATATTATCAATAATATTTTTAGAAGATTATTATTCATCGTTTCAATTATTGATTTTTATTATTTGAGATGAACCCATTTTTATCAACAGCTTTCGACACACACTTCTGTTGTTTTAATAAATAACATTAACAATGGCGAAATGTGTTTCCATTTACGGCTGTAATGGATGGGACAGAAAGAGGGGGAGAGTGGGAGAGGGAGGGTGAGAGAAATGTAAAAGGAAAAAGGGAAGCGTTTCGTTCTGGGTTTGCTAATGGACTCATCAGTTAAACCACCTCGTTCATTTTAAGAAGAAGAAAATAAATGCGAAATTTGAAAAATCTTCGTAACTAAAAGCTTCAATTTAAAAAATAATTAAAACTGTTAATGAGTGTCAATGAATCGAATATTTTTCAAATACTTTCTTATTTTAACGTTGAAATAAAAGAAGAGGAAGAAAGGGGCAAATCATTTTTAATTTCATTTCACTTCATTCTATGTTGATCATTAAAAATTTTTTTATTTTGATTTTTCTTTACCATTCTGCTATACATAATTTTTGGTATTAATTTTAAATGTAAATCTGTTAGTTCTTTTATCAGTTTTATGAACTGGAAGTAATGCAACAGAATTTATTGTACATTTTTGCCATAACTGCATTCGTGTTTGTCTTCGAAAGTTAATCTGACCGGAAATACCGCAGGCACGCGTATTTCCTCGTTAGCCTAACATTTCACTACTCGGGAACCATTGACCCAAATATGCCGAAATTTTTTGCTCTGACCTTATTTCTCAAAGCGATGTTTTTCCTCGACTTGGAGTTTTAACGAGTCGCATTAACGCATTACTGAAACGTAATTTTCGCGTGATTCTTAATATTTCGAATCAGATTTCTAACGGCCAGTCCATACGTCCAGTACGAAAACATTTCCGCTCAAAAAATGACCGTCTTCTGCGTATGGTAATTTTTTTCTAGAAAAAATATACCTGATTTTAGGAGTATGTTTGCCTTACTTTCGCCTACAACGTCAACGACACAAAAAGATAACAAAACTACGATGCAACTGTACTTTTTAAAATTCAGCAATGCTTGCAAAAATGAAATTTTTAGGTTGGGTTTCTTCCACTGTAAAAAATGCATCAGACATTTCTACTGTTAATTAAATTACCAAGAGGATTTACATAACAAATAGTCTTCTTGCTATATAAGCGCAAATTTTATAAGAAAATTGTTGAAATACTCAGCAAATGAAAAAACCATCAGACTCAAAAGTGTAATAATGTAAAAAATTAATTTTTGTAAGTACTCACCATTTTTCCGCCACTCCGACTGATGACACACCCGCCGTTCGAAATATTTAGGCCACTCGGTATGCAAGGAGAACCGGAGCAAAGCGGTGTGACTGGTTCAGTCACTCGAGGCGCGATAAACTGGCGTAAACCATGAAACAAGACGGTCGAATAGGCCGGAGGAGCGTGTACCTTAATTTCCAATTAACTCGAGCACGGGCGCGCGTCGTTCGTCAAACGCCCACACCCTCTGCCGCATCACCCAGCCCCTCCCACTCCTCACACCTACCGCCCGCCCCCCGGGGGGATCGCAGTTTCGCGGAGGGAGGGGTCGCGTGTGGGTGGGTCGCGTGTCGCGCGTTCAAAATAACGTGTAATTTCGCCGGTTGTTTGACAGCCGTTGAAACCGGCCCGCGGAACTTGTAACAAGCTCGTCGGCACACTCGTTCGCGTCGTCTCGCATTGCCGCAAATTAACGTTTAAATGCTTAATTGCGCCCTCCGGCGAGCCATATTAATTAAACGTATGTATCACCGGCGCGTCACGACTAGCCGAAAGTTTTCCGCGATCGTCGCAGGTTTTTTATCTCGGGGCAACGAGATACGCGAGCGTTTAATGACGCGGCTCGCGGGACTGTTAGCAGCTCTAACGGGTGCTCCGGAAACCTGGGATTAATTGCTCGATTTTATTCCCAGAGATTCGGCCAAAAATAATGAAACGCCTTCAAATGGGCGAGATGTGTCGATTTTTCGCATATTATGGGCGGACGGGAGGCGTGGTCGAGGGCGGGGCAACTCCTCCCACTTTTAACTGTGTTGAATGTGAAAATGTTTGTCATTTGTATTTCTGTTGTGTACTTTAAGTACGTTCTGGTAAATCATTTACGGTTATATCATTTAGTGGGCGGGGAATTTTAACCACTGGGGCGGAGCCTGCTTCTATTATCTTCTAAATAAAAACATTACTTTTCCCTGCACGTTTTAGTGGAAAGAATACCGAAAGATTTATCAACAGCTACATATTGCGAAAAGAATGTTACCTTTCCAGAGGGATTTGCATTTTCATCCAATTAGAGGGCGGGGACTCGAAATCGTAGGCGGAGCAACTCCATCAATTCTTCCTAAATATCAACTAAATCTTCCCTCGCGTGTTCCACTGGACACTAAAGAATACAATGCTCCGAGAAAAAAAGCACCGCGCTGCAAGGAAGACATTTCGCCGCAAGAATGTATCTCGTTTTAATTAATTAGGGAGGCGTGGCATTAATTCCAGAGGTGGAGCGAGCCAACCATTATGTTCCACTTGAAGGTTCTCGGTGCATACGTGGTTCATGCGGAATTTGGCGTGGTTCCAGATGTTTTTTGCTCGGCGAACTGCTTACTACATAATAGCTTGAATGTTATCTGGATCACTTAACACAAAATAATCTGTTCCTCAGCACAACGTGGAGATACGTTGGCCACGGCCCCTTCCAATCCTGCACATACTACGACAAAGTATCACTTAACACTGTATGTGTTTGTAAAAATTCGACGAACTAAACAGTGACGGCGTCATACATTTTTATTGTTTATTTTCTATAAAAAAATAATAAAAATAAAAGAAATCCCATTTTCTGTTTCTCATCGAGCCGAAACTAATTCCAATGATCTGTTCCGAAAGATTGCACTGTATAAATGAATTACCGGAATCGACGCTGCACCCCGTTACTTCCGGAGGGTGGTTTCATCCCGTGGAAATGTTTCTCCATCGATAACAGAAAAAAATACCCGTCGCTTGTTTCTGCAATGAACTATAATACGTCCCAGCAGAAGACACTTTAATATCTTCGCTGCTAAAAATCGCGCTATAATTATAATGCCCATCCGGCGTTGAAATTGCACCATTCTCTTTTCTATAGATTTTTAAGCACGCTTTTTGCGGTCGGTGCCGGACCAACGGCTCCCGAATATTCAGCGATATTATTTATTTTCTTTTCAGCGGATTGTGGCGGATTTCGATAATTGAGGCTCGCGCAAATTGCGTGTCTCTCGTTTTGTTTATTTTCCTACGAGTGTTTTATGGCGCGTACAGGAACGTCATCAATTAAAAAAGCCAGGCGCCAAGAATAAAATTTCGCACCGTATAAAAGTTTTTCCGCTGCGAAAGTTTTCACGGTTCTGTTTTGTTTTCCGCGCAATTACCGGCTCATGGAAAATATATGAAATACGTATAGCAGAGAAGAAAAAGGGGAAAACAGCCGCGACGAGCTCTTTTCGAAAATAATGAAACCGCGCGCGCGCGCCTTGCCGAGTTATGGTGCTTTTACGAGGCATAATAAACCGAGGAGTCTCATTTCCACTTAAATAAAAGTTTCATTGTGTTATTAGGTTAATGGTACCGGTAATAAAGGAAATTCATTTTTCGTTCGCCGATGTGTACGCGCCGCAAATCAGCCAGACAAAGCTTATGGAAGTCGATAAAAAAGTTCGTATTTGCATGAAAACTCGCCTGTAGAAAAATTTAACAGAGTATTCAAATTATTAAGCGATTCCTGCGGTATCGGTTTCCATTAAATTATATTAAGCCATTGCCCGTTATCCTTCAATCGCTTTACGATATTATACCCGACATTTATTGCGGAATTTGCAGCTAACAAGTTGTTGCTGTGTGACTTAGTCAAATTTTCATATAATAATATTTTTGCGAATACATCGTATTATGTACGCACAACTAACTTTATTATTATTAGAATGATATTTCAGGGGGGTGATCTACTCTCATAAAAGCTCAGTGGTGTTGAAAGTAATTTTTCCGGATTAAATCATCGATGAAAGAGATGCAATAAGACAAATAGAAATGACAATATACTAAATTTTAATGAACAATTCTCATGTGGGTAAACTGCCCTTAACGTCAACAAAAATCTGTAAATTAAGAAATTGATAAAAAGTTAAAAAATGCATATATGCTAGACAGTACAATGGTAATCTTCCACGAAAGATAACATTTAAGGGGTGGAACTACCCTTCCACGTATCAAACTTTGACGACCTCGTAAAATACGGTGGCGGAAGCTTTCTTGGCCAACTTCGGCGACGTGTCCTTGCAGAAAAGGACACTCCGACGAGGGATGTGGCCGGAATTGTTGGCACACGTCTGCTTCGTAATTTCTTCGGATTCAATTAGAACGTGTCTTGGATCTGCCCAGGGAAAAGAGGAGACCGAGTACATGCGCCGACCTATTTGAACAGTTCCAAGCAGAACCAAAGAAAAGGGACATCTAAATTCGCAATCTGGATGTGGTTTCGTGTTCTGTCCGACCGAGACATTTCCCCTAGCAAGATTTCACATTCTGATAAAATATTCTGGAGGTCAAAATTTTGCTTAAAATATAATAACTTTTTAATCTGGAATTTTATCTGCAGAGACATCAATCCCTAAAGTTAGTGTATGAAATCAATTCCATTAAATATTTAGGAATTCGAAGCATGTAAGGCAATAAAATTGATTTTTGGTTAGTGCTAACCCTCGCAAGGTAAGGTCTAATAGGGTCTAATAGAGTTGGGCAAAAATTTAATCAACGATTGACGAATAAATTTCTACTTGAATCGTTAATGGCAAATAACAATTAAACTCCTAATCGTTAATTGCGGTTGACGATTACATTCTTTTGGTCATTTGGTCTATAATACGATCTCTATGTGCCTACTTATTATAATTAATGGATAGACCGAGTGGCGATTAACTTCAACAATAATCGATTGAATCAGTCTCTGATTTTTCGATGATTTCTTTCTTTAATCAACGATTGAGGATTAACTTCATCAATCGATTGAATCAGTCGTCGATTTTTCAATGATTACCTTTTTTAATCATACACATTAATCAATCAATCTTGATTAAAATTTTAATCGATTAATGCCCAACTCTGGTCTAATAACACATAAATAGTAAGATGGGGTCTCTTAGACCCCGACAAATGAATTTCATAAATAGCCTCGTTTTTGATAAATTTGGGATCAAGAATAACACAGGATAAAAAGTAAACAAACAGATTTAATTTTATTCATAGAAAAATTCTGTTCAAAAATCTGAAGCTGGAGTCTCCGAGACCCCACATTATCTTGCGAAGGTTACATATAAAATTGGAACCAAAGCTGGATTCTCCAGGGGAGCTTTCCTCAAGTATCAGCCAAAAAATCTGAAGGATATTTCCGGAGGGAAAAGTATGGTTGTCGAGTATTGTTGCGGCGTCTGCGATCGATGCAGGGCGATCGTTAGCAAACGCGATTTGTCATGGGGCTGCGTGAACATTACTTGTCGGCCCTAGGGACCAACGGGGAATGAGGGAGAGAGAGAGACGTAGAGCTTGCATTATTTATTTTAAGTGTTCCCCGCTTAAGCCGCGTCTTATCGCGAAACTTTTCCCCGCCGGTAGGCCATCAGCGTTCCTTTATTAGTCGTCGGTCCCACGAGAGAATATATATATATATATATATGTCTCTCTCTTTCTTTTTCTCTCGGTTTCTTGTGGTTCCTTCCGGGTTGCAACGAATTTCTAAGGGAACGCTATATTTTCTTGATAACCGTACATCATTAGCGGCGAAAGTTGCTTATGGGACACTTCCGAGCAACTTACTTCCGCCCGTAATGCAATGCAAACACGGAAAAGTGTGTGTACGCCTTTGGCAATTCGTTTTGCGAAAAGAAGAGCCGTACCCTAAGTTGCCACGATTTCGACGCCCAACGTGTTTGCCGAACGTGAACCTCGCCGACGATTGACAGCGCGAAACGTCGCACTCGGTTTGCAAATTGTTTTCGGCTGTGGCGGATTATTTGTTTTGGCGGATTAACTTTGTTTCGCATAAATGCGTTGACGTTTGCGGAACGTGTTAGTCGTGAAAGTACATTTCCCGAATTTACAATGTCTTTTAACAAAATAAGTTGTTCTATCTATGACGCGATGAAAAAATTGTTTAAAATTACTGTGTGATCAGAGTTGGGCATTAATCGATTAAAATTTTAACCAAGATTGATTGATTAATGTGTACGATTAGAAAAGGTAATCATTGCAAAATGGACGATTGATTCAATCGATTGAGGAAGTTAATCGTCAATCGTTGATTAAAAAAAGAAGTCATCGAAAAATCGGAGACTGATTTAATCAATTGTTGAAGTTAATCGCCACACGGTCTATCCATAAATTGTAATAAGTAGGCACACAGAGATTGTAGACCAAATGGCAATATACCTAAACTTAGTTTACATTTTTTTCAGTATTTTTTTCAGTATAATTTACAGTTTTGATGAAATTTCAGCAGTTAATCATTAATCAATTACCCGATTGACGATTACTAAAGTAGGAGTTTAATTTTTAATTGCGATTAACGATTGAAGTAAAAATTTATTCGTCAATCGTTGATTAAATTTTTGCCCAACTCTGTGTATCTATATCATCTGCGGCAGTACTGTATATTCACTGCAACATACAATACAAATATGCAGTCTTTTTAAACAAGTTCCCGGTCGCGTTATACGGGAGCAATAATAAATAATAATAAATAATTTATTACTTACTACACAGTTCTTGCTTTCCGGCTTTGAACAGAATTTTTGTAGTGATGCGAGACATTGATGATTATAATTATAATACTGATCTGAATGATTATAAAATATATTTGGGTATTTTTCGTTCAATTATTTTTGGTTGCAAAAGATGGAAATATTGTATAATATGGAGTGGGTATCGCGAGGATTTATTTTTATTTATCTTGTATTATCAGTATTGTGTTCAGGTCTGGTCAGACACAGTGTACTTATTCTACTTGTTTAATTCCAACAGCATTATTTAATTTTTATAACATAATACTGACTGTATTCTGTCGGCTGAAACATATTTGTTTTATTTATCTGATCATTTATAGTCTTCACTGCATGATCGTCTGACCATATTTCGCCATGATTCTACTTGTCTGACCATATTGCAACACGATTCTACTTGTCTGGACAAGTAGAAGAATGAGGCTCATTCTACTTGCTGGAATATATTAATGTTTTTAAATTCATTTAATATTTGCCAACAGTATTTCTGGGTCACTAACAACTAGCAGCAATAAAAGTCGCTGGAAATAGTTGCAAAAAGCAATAGAGAGTCACTGATTGCCATAAAAAGCAACGAAGGGCCATTAACGGCTACTAGTAGCAATGAAGAATAACGAGATGCAAACAAAATCGACTAACAGCCAGGAAGAAGCAATTAAGAGTAATCAGAAGTGAGCAAGAACGAGTGTTAATGAATGTAAATACATTCCAGCAGATAGGGGATCAGATTTATTGACCAACCTTGCATACGCTATACTACTTTCACCCGCTCGTTTTCATAACTTTCGCTTTCGTTCGCGAATGTTCTGGAACAGCAAAGCCTGGGCAATTCCGACCTCGACAAAAATCATTAAAAATCTTAATGCATTTTTTAATATATTTACTCGAACATATTGACCTTCTTATAATACTTAAAACATTATAGCTACCAATATAATTTAATCTTCAAACATTTAATTATTAAATGAAGATTTTAAATGGCGGGTCTCTAATAATAAATCTGTGGTTGCCAGGAAGAACATACTTTCGCTTTCGAGATATTGTCGTTTAAAGTTTCGATCACTAATGCTTTGACATAGGACATCGGTCAAATTGCATTATTTTTTTGAACCTTTCGAATTTGTTTTCATGACTTTTTTTCTGGTAAATACGTAAATCCTATACTATGTAGCAGAATTGATGCATAAACTCAAATTTTTTGAAATTGTGACATGCGGCGTTTTTCCTGACGACCACAGAAATATTGTTACACACTATTAATAAATAAATGAAAAATTCGAAGAAAGTGTAAAATCACAAAAAAAGTTAAATAATGTACAATGTAATTTTTCTTGAAAACAGCGTAGCCATAATGGCGCATCGCTTTTCTGAAATGAGCCAAGGGCCGTGAATAAAAAGCCAGTAAAAAGTTTCTGTTTCGAAGCTGCGATGAAAAATCGTTTAAAAGGAACTTAAATTTTGATTACAACACTGTCGCAACTCTCGTTTAAAGGGATGGTCCTGTCACCAGATAGAGTGTAATATTTCCAAGATGTCCACTCACGGAAGGTGGAAGGAGAGGGGTTAGGTGGCAATTTCGAAGGAAAGTTGAGCAATTAAAAATTTTTTCACGCTAATAGAAGAAATTCCCCCGTAAAAGTTTCACGAGCTTCTTGGGGGATTTTGCTACGTTCCACACCCCCTCTACGGGGGCGCGACCAAATGGAGATATCGAAGTATCCACGGAAACCGTAAAAAGGCACTTATCATTAAACAAATCCTGTTCGTAACTTCTCCCGTTAATATCGCTCGTCGCACCATGTCACTCGTTGAATATCATCCCACTTTAGCGTTTACGATTTCAGAATTTTTATTTTTATACGACAAGTTTGTACCTAAAGTTTTATCCATTTCTCAAATATATTTATTGATTGGTAATAATTAGACTGCGGATCTTTATTGCAAAATAAAAATGTTCTCCGTTGATTGTGAGCAGCAAGAGTAGAATAAAAATGGATTTCATCCCTTAATGATCTTGTTGCATTAAGGGATGAAATTTTATTGTTTTATATTTCATCCAGCCAGTTTCTGCATAGATGCATAAAGATCCGCAGTCTGATAATAATGTATCATAGAGGAGAAATTGTTGGCACCGATGTGGCATAATTTGTACAATTTTTTACACTTTTGGTTTTGACGGTTGGTAGTATATCTTGTAGAAATTCAAGCAGAATATTTTAGTATAAATTTAATATAAATTTAACTTGTAGCATTGTAGCATTAAAACTACTATTGTTTACCACTGTTTACGTGCTCGAGGGAAGATCGACAGAAAATGTTTAAAAATGTCTGAATTGCTCACCGCGACTGTAAATTCTCCAGGTGTCTCTTGATCCTCTCTCCCACCCAGGATCCTATCGATCTTCATTAGCTCGGTCCTCAGCTCTCGCCGGTTTCCTAATCGAGAATCAACCTCGTAAGCAGCCGATTAGGAGAGAGATCCTTGGAATGTCACTCGATCAGATACCTTCTCGAACGGATCTAGGCTCGAAACATTAGCCGGCCCCATTTCTCAGCCGTCAAACAGAAAATTTCGGAATAACCCGGCTGATATCGGGTTTCAATGTTATCGCGATACAGTCGCGGTGATAAGCCGCGGGAAGAACGCGGCCGAGAAACTATTCATAGCCGTCTGACATTTAATCGGTCACGTTCCCATCTTGGTGGCCCCCTACCTCCACCCTCCAACAACCTTCGAAGTAAATATCCACTTTCTTCGACTCATTAGCGTGTCAAGGGGATCAATCCGCCGCTAATTATTTGATCCAAGTATAGAAGAGCCGCGTGCAAAGCCCGTCAGCTGATCCGGCGCCGTGATATCGGCCGCTTTCCAACCGGAGAATTCAATTATCCCCGTTCCCAGCCACGGAATCCGGGAATACCGTTAATTTTATATCGAAATCACTCGATCCTTCTCTGTCTCATTTCAGCCATCACGGGTCGATATACATAGGGGTCCCCATCGAGTAATAGCATTGACATTTTTCTCTTCGACAGATAATAAAAATTTTATGTATGAACCGTATTGAAATCAGCTGTTTTTTGAAACTATTACGTCGAGTCATAAACAATTTCCGATATAGTTACTCGAATTAATATTCGGGCGCTCGAAAGAAGGCGGTAACTTTTTTAATATTGTAGTATACGATCTGAACTCTTTTGGGAAGCTAGAGCAACTAGTTTACTACAGGATGTGGAAAGAAATTTTTTCAAAAATTGCAATTGATCGGAATTGTAGAGAAAATACTAAAAGTTGCATTTTGCAACTTTTTTATGTGGGCCTATATTGAAAATTTAAAAAATACGTTTTATAGATCTGTGTCAATTATATGCACTGTGGAAGTTTCATCGAAATCGGTTGATGCGGGGAAAAATGACAGGTATTGAAAGATGTAAGAATTCTTAGATATAGGCCGAAAATCCTGAAAATCTGCAATTTTTACCATCTTTAAACGTTTGCAGCTCATTGCGACGTCGACCGATTTTGACGAAATTTTCAGAATATGTTTCACACATTGACACAGATCTACAAAAAGGTATTTTTTAAATTTTCGATATAGGCCCACATAAAAAAGTTGTAAAATGCAACTTTTAGTATTTTTTCTACAATTCCGATCAATTGCAATTTTTGAAAAAATTATTTTTTCACATCCTGTAGCAAACTAATTGCTCTAGCTTCCCAAAAAAGTACAAACAGTATAGTACAATATTAAAAAAGTTATTAGACATAACTTAAAAAATTATCGTCTTTTTTAGACCGTCCGAATATTAATTCGAGTAACTGTAGCTAGGTAGAATCTATTGTAAAACGAAAGTTCATTATGACTCGACCTAATAGAAGCAAGAATTAAATGATTGTGGGAGCTTTGAATCAGAGCTTGAAAAACATCTCCATAATTTAAATAACGAATTATTCAGAGAACTCCGGTCCAACTCTTCCTACTCGGAACCGCGAACCGAGCTCGCTTCACCTGAAATACCAAATAGCTGGCACGTCTACACTCGTCTAAACACTCTTCCGAGTCTTTAGTTATCTTTAGAATACTGTAATGACTAGACTGCGGATCTTTATGCAAAATAAAAATGTTTTGCATTGATTCTAAGAAGCAGACATAACATAAAAATTGATTTCATCCCTTAACGACTTTGTTAAAAACAACATTACAACATTCTTGAATTTTTTTAATCTTTTACTCTTTTATATTTCGCCCAACTAAATTCTTCATAGAAATTCTTCTTTGTCGATCGTAAATTACTGAAGAAACTTTTTAATAGTTTCGGCGCATAAGTTCGATCTAATTTTGACTAACAAGCAATTCCGCAAATTTTTAAATTATTCTCAACATTTCGATCCGGATATATTTTACGAAACATTGAGAATAATTTAAAAATTTGCAAAATTGCTTGTTAGTCAAAATTAGATCGCACCTATGCGCCGAAACCATTAAAAAGTTTATGAATCCTTCATAAATGCATAAAGATCCGCAGTCCAGTAATGACACTATTGAATATTGTTCTTTCATCCTCTGTTTAAATAAGGTATCTTTTGAAAAGATTGAATGACCTATTAAGTAAATTAAACGAATGTCAGAACATTCTTCAAAGGTAATTCGAGTAGTTATTTTTTAACTAAACGCGTAGGCTTTTTTAAAAAATTTTTTTTAAATATTACATTGTCATCCAGTTCTGAGCTATGTTTAAAATTTCAAGTCTCTAGCTCATCAGGAAGTTAGTTTAAAATCAATTGCAAAATTTGTCTCCGAACAGATAGACAGACAGACAGACAAGAAAGCGAGCTAATAAAAACATGGTAAAAGATCGCGCAGTCCAGATTTCGCGTTTGATGTTGTTTACGGTTTAAAAGCTTAGATGAAAGGTCGCGAAATTTTCTGGTCGGGATCACCGTGCGACGCCGACGTGCACGTGACAGGGGTGGCACGAGGTTTTCTAATTTGTCGCAAATTGAAAATTATCGGGGTCGTTTAATAAGCAAGTTGAACGCAGAACAAGCACGAGACCTGCCGTGCTCGACGATTATTTCGTACTTTATCGGCTGCATCGTGGACATTACGCGAATTAACAGCGAGATGCACGCGTCGCATTGCGAAATGCGCAGTCAGACGTCCGCGAAACCAACGAATTTCATGGAGACCGAAGGAGAATTTCAGGGGTTGGGTATGACGTAGATATACCAGATAATTGTTAAATCGTCGGTTTCGTGCGATCGTAATACTTAAGGGAAATAGTCTCATTTCCGATTTCTCCAGAGATTTTTTCCAGAAAAACTATTGAACCTTTCCCATTAAGATTTTTCACAAATATTTATTGGTATTTGAAGCACAAGTGTGATTTTTTTCAAGTCGAAATAATCAAAATTACACGAGTTATATTTTTTAAAAGAAAGAATACATTCGAACTATTTTGCAATTTTGTGAAACCGGCATTAACTATAAATAATAAATATTTTTTTTTGGCATCTACTCTTATTTGAAATACGTATTTACAGTAGATAGTTCAATAGATGCATTATGTTTTTTACAATCACATTTCAAAAATAGATATTATATAATAGCCCACACAACAAGATTTTTATGTGATATTTACTAGTATCTATACTATCTCTTTACTCTTAGTTATTAATATCTTCTTAATAATAATACTATATGTTTTGTTCCTTTATTGTATTATAATACTGTAATGGCTTATTTTTTATATTATATATTTCTTGTTTCTAATGTCAAAAATTATTATCTTACTGCTCTTCTTAATAATAATTGGTTATAACATTTGTTCCTTTATTTTATATTTGTGCATAACAAAATTGTTTATATTTTTACAGTTTATTATTTTTTGTATAAAACTAATAAATACAGCAAAGAAGCAACTGTGTTTTTGTACCTTTTTGAAAATTCCTAATACCGGTATTAATACCTAATTCAAATTTATATTCCACTTTTTATAAATAACTTGGAAACTTTTTATTTTGCATTAATCCATTTTATTTCGATTCCAATATTTTCTCTTTCATTTCAAAAAATTTTTCACCCCCCAAATAAATAAACAAAGAATTTTGAAAACCACTCGACAATCGATAGTGGTGGAGATTTTCTTGGATATCGATCACTAGAATCGCGAAATCGTCGATACTCAAAGCTTATCGATACCCAAAGCCGATAAGTATTGTTGAACCATTCCCGGGGGGAGGGTGGGTGCGGAGGGGCTCTAATGAACCGAACCATCGTTTAATAGTGCTACATTATGATCAATGAAGCCGGCCCAAATTGATCGTGCAGTTGCCGGCTTGAATCAAAGTGAAACCGGCCGTCAAAGCAGCGTGAGCACGTCGCAATTAATGCCCGAGCCCATTGTCAGCTGATTAAATTGTTACGCTACTTTCTGCCCTAACTGTTTCATAGAAAGGCTCTCGTCCAAACTATATTATTACCAGACTGCGGATCTTCATGCAAAATAAAAATTGTGTGTATCAATTGCAAGAGATAGAAACTACATTGAATGTTATTCCTTCCCTTAATGAATTCAACACTTTTTTTACACTTCTACCGGAAGCCTATTAACAGGATTTTTAATAATTGTACTGTACCGAAAGAAAGCATAGAAATTTTCTTTTACATTGCAATCTTAAATGAAACTATTAGATGACGTTATTGAAGTTGACTTGTTAGTTCACAATAAAAATTACTATTGCTATTTAAGGTTCCATTAAAAAGTGTTTGGCCATGTATTATAGATTTTTCAAAATTATACAATAATCACCGGTCGGTAATGTGTTAATAGAGGAGAAATCGTATATTGACATCTTCAATTTTGAAAATTCTTCAACAATTTTCAATTTCGTCTTCTCAATTTTCTTTAGTTATTACATATACAACTTTTGGTAATTTCATAAAACTGAACGAGCATGTTTATTACTTTGAAATTCTATGGGTGAATTTGTTGATCAATGTAGGGTGTAAATAAATTGTTAGTGCGCACAAATAACCATTTTTTTTACAACGCAAAAATTTTTAATTTGTACATTCATTGTCCAAGCTATATTATTATACAACTTTCGGTAATTTTTAAAAACTGAACTAACAGGCATATTAATTTGAAACTTTGTGGATGTATTCATCAATCTTCGGGGAATGCAGACGAATTTTGTGGTGTTCAAAAATAGCGATCTCATTTGTAAACAAATTTTTTTATTCAATCTGACTAGGAAGAAAAATCGGAACGAACTCATTTCAACCCTCCGGGTAGTTCCGGCGTGGATAATTCCGATATGAATAAAAAATCGAATAATTCTTACCAGCAATTGGCGCAGAAAATTTTCGCAGCGGACTGTACGAGAACCCTCGTCTCCCAACAAATAGCACAGTGCCGGGACACGTTCTTCGGCGTGTTCCCGCAGTTTCGGGGGTGCAAAAGGGGCTCGGGGGTTCTTGTGGCGAGCCACTCGATTAGTCTGAACGTTGTAGCATCGGGGATGAACTTTTTCCACCCCTTCAACCCCCAGCCGCAACCGCCACCGAGAGACTGAAATGGTTGAAGACGTTCGAGCCAAGCAGGCCGGGTCTTCTGTCTCTGCGGGGGTGGTTTCAACCCCGTGAACGCTCGACAGTGTAATAATTTATGTCCCCTTCGGAAATATACCGGCCAATAATCGTAGCTGGCCAGCAACGGTCGAAGAAAATACCGTTGGGGGTGAAACATCGGGGTGAACCGAGCCATTCGCAGTTCCCGAGGGGTTGAAGAGGGTGGGAGGGATGTGTTTCCCAGAAAAAGAAGAACATGGGGTGCCTGCCAATTCCCACTGGACATACACTGTCCCCCAAAAGCACGCGGACATTTTTTTTCATACATTGAGATGTGGAAACAAACAAAGTTCACAGAAAACAAATTAACCCTTGGCAAAAAGTTCACGATCTTTTTAAACTTAATTTTATCGACCACGCTGCGGGTATGAAAGCGTCGCAGTTTTCAATAAATAAAGCCCGCATTTGCAAATGAATCCGCTCGAAAAAATTCATGCTACTCACCGAAAGCGTGCCAACAGACCCCCAGAAGATTTAAATTGGTGGGTCGCACCGTTCCATGTTTAAAAAAGTAATGACCGGACGTTTCTCGCTAAAAATGAAGAATTTCTGTCCGTTAAAATTCCCACTGAACATACACTGTCCCCAAATGCATGCGAACATTTTTTTTCATACGTTGAGGTGTGAAAACAACCAAAGTTCACAGAAAACAAATTAACCCTGTGCAAAGTTCACGATATTTTTAAACTTAATTCTATAAGCCCGCAATTGCAAATGAATCCGCTCGAAAAAATTCATGCTATCCACCGAAAGCGTGCGAACAGTCTTCCAGAAGGTTCAAATCGGTGAGTCGCACCCCGTGCCATGTTTAAAAAAGTAATGAACGGACGTTTCTACGTAAAAATGAAGAAATTCTATCCGTTTAAAATTCCCTCTGGACATACACTGTCCCCCAAATGCATGCGAACATTTTTTTTCATACGTTGAGGTGTGAAAACAACCAAAGTTCACAGAAAACAAATTAAGCCTGTGCAAAGTTCACGATCTTTTTAAACTTGATTCTATAAGCCCGCAATTGCAAATGAATCCGCTCGAAAAAATTCATGCTACCCACCGAATGCGTGCGAACAGTCTTCCAGAAGGTTGAAATTGGTGAGTCGCACCCCGTTCCATGTTTAAAAAAATAATGAACGGACGTTTCCAGAGGTAAAAAGTGAAGGAATTCCGTCGGTTTACGGTCTCGCGTCCTAATCTAGCGCATTAGCGTTTACGTCGGGGACAGTGGCTGGTGCGAAGCACAACAAACAAAGTTGCCAGCAGCGTACAGAGCTCCCACGGGTCTAGGTTTTTAACACTGGAGGCAGAGTCGTAATGAGACATCGCCTGCAACGCATATAAAACCCGGCGGGGATGACCGTCGCAGGTTATTCTGTCGTTCCTAACGACGCTCAGCCTCTATTCCAGCTTTTACGGAGACAGCTTACGTGTCCACGGCGCGTCCTGTCGTTCACTTTATGACTGCAGTCGTCTGTCCATAGTTTCTGTCCAAGCGAGCCCCCTTCCTCACATTTTTACGGTGGATCCCCGGCTAACACTCTCCTCCGCTCGTTCCTGAATCGCTTAATGGCGTCTGGATATTGCTTTCTTGAGTGATGGCGACTTTCGAACTCCTCTTTACACTCTCGCGCTCCCTTCCAACATTGTTGCTCTCCCAACTTTTCGAAAAATGGACGCGGAAGTCTCGGAAGCTGAAGAGATAACTGTGGTGGAAAGTGGCGTTGTATGTTACCCGGAAAAAGAGAGAACGGGGTAATTGTGTCGGTGGAAGTTATGAGACCACTTTCGGAAGGGCCTTTACTTTCTGATCGGGTTAGTTAGGTGCTCTTTCTGTTTTTAATGGCCCTGGGACCAACAACATATTGCTACGGTGCTAATTTGTGCAGCGACTTTGCGTTCAGGACGATCGCGATTGTTCAGTATCTTTAAAACGACACTAATAGTTATATCAACGCTTCACCTATCGGAAGATTATTAATAAGATTTCCAATAATTGTGTTCCATGTGGTCCATGTGTGCCAAACATTTTTTTCTACATTGCAATCTTAAATGAAGCTATTAGATCACGTTATTGAGGGTGACTTGTTAGTTCACAATGAAAGTTGCTGTTGAAGGTTCCATTAAAAAGTGTTTAGCCATATACCATAGATTTTTCGAAATTATGCAATGATCACCGGTGGGTAAAGTGTTAATTTGAAAATTTGCGAATGAGTTTATTGATCTATGTAGAGTGCAGATCAGTTTTATATGTATACAATTTTGGGAATTTTTAAAAGAAGAACTAATAGGCACATTAGTTTGAATCTTTGAGAATATAGGTAAATTTCATTGTGTCCAAAAATTCTGATATTATTTGCAACAAATTTTTTTTCAATTATAGTCGTTTTTTAAATCGACAACCTACGTTTTCGGAGGAGTGCGATCATTTTTTGTCTCGTGCCTGGTCAACATCCACTATTTGCCAACACGTTCCAGTTTAGTCAACAACGCCGAATGTTTACAAACATTCCGAGGTGTATTTCGGAGATTAGTTCTTAAAATATCTAGTCTTCAGAGCATCGAAGGACCGCGCATTCTAACCACCTTTCTTCCTCTCATCTCAACAAATAAATGCTTCAGAGCGTCGATAAATAAGACAAAACAAATTCTGAAGTGATTATCCAGGATTAAGCTTGAGAGCAGAGGGAATTAGTTAAACTTTCGTTAATCAGTTATAATGAATTCCATTAGCGAACTGTATTAATACCATAACTCCTGGAAGAAGCTTCATACTTTCAGCTTGAGCTACTCTAATGGGATTATCTGGGTCGTTCCCCATAATAAGTTCCATTAAAATTGTAAATATTTGGGTTAAACAACCTCCGCCACGCTGAATTCGTTTTGCAACGCCTTTATACTCTAAAATAATTATTACCGTGTGTATTTCGTGCATAAACAGTGTTCCAACTTTCCTAAAACTTCGCGCAATTCTTTTGTTGTTAATTATCTTTCAAAGTAACCTTTCACAACATATTCGTGACACTTTGCTGATTAATATGATACCAAACACGATGCAGTTTGGATTACGCTTGCTCGAGTAATCCACGATATAGTGGAACCTCTATTATCCGAACCGAACCACCGATTAGTCTGTACCACTATTACATCGGGAGTTACTTATAGTAAATATGATCCAACTTGCGTCGTGTTTGGACACATTTTCTTCAGAAAAATGTTAGGGATATAGTGTCCACATAAAAATAACTAAAAACAAAAATGTTTTGCCACTGGAAACATGCCGCTTTAGCATTGTTCACCTCGTTCCTCCTAACACACAGAAGAATAATTTTTTCGACAATAAAATAAATAAAGAATTAGAAAGAGTAATGAAGCATTAACAAAGATGTTAGCTTTGAACGTTTTAATTTTTACAACGCAACACTGACCGATCACTTTTAATGCCAGGCAGGTTTATCGTTAATTACCCGTTATTAAAGCTGCCGTGTGAAACGCTGACTATCTTGCTTCATCAAGGCAGCGTTTCATTCATCGCTGCTGGCCTATCGGGATCCCTGGCACGCGAATCGAACCTTATCCAAGGACCCTAATCTGTTCGAAACGAAGAGCGCAACGGACCTTGGCTGCCAACTATAATGGACTTTATAGCCGCATAATCGTTTCAATACAGACAGAGGGACCTGTTAGAGCAGCTCACCATCGTCGGCCGAATAAAATAGATGGTTATCACTATGTTCGCACGTTGATAGAGCGATATAACCGCCATATTGGACTCTAAAATGCAGCTGGCGTGGATTCCGATCGAATGCGTGCTGCTGGGAGCCAGGGAAATTGCTTTCAGTGAAAAATAAGAGAAGATGGCCAATGAGAGGAGTTATGGCAGGACATTTAGACCATTAGCTTCCATTCTTTAGGTTACAGGGTCGCTCTAAATATGTACACAAAGAATTAGACACATTTGGGTGCCTTCTTTCAAGAGATATTTTCGAAACAGCGTACCACATTTTGTAAAATATCATACTACTCTCTTGTTTTCAATTACTTTTTAACGAAACCTTTAACAACAAATTCGTGGCACTTTTCTAGTTAAAATGATACCCAACACGATGCAGATTATACGGATTATGCGGATTATACTTTCTCGACTTATCCACGATATATCTGAAACGAAGCGTGAAAATGTGACCTAAATTGTATCATGTCCGGACTCATTTTCATAAAGAAATAACTCGATGACTTTTTATTTTGGATAAATATCCGCAGTCTAGCAATCAAGCTTCCGAGCCATTACCATAAACATCTTTCAAATACCTCGCGAAAGCAGAGACTGTCCCATTTCTGTGAAACCCCAGCTGATTGTAAGATCCTCGAGGACCGATCCAATCAGATCGCCAAGTGTCTCCAAACGTGATCGCTCTTCAGGTCCTCGAACTTCGGGCACATCCTCCCACGTCCTTCACCAGAGAGAAGAGTCAAACAGAGGTCCGGTTCTCTGAAGAATTCCGACCGTTTCCGAAAAGGGGTGCGCTTTCTGCAGGAAAGAGGGTCTAAAGTAGCATCGATGAGTCGCTCTCGTCAGGACTCCGTTGCATTAATGAATGATCGACACTCGACTGGAGCTCTTTGGCTGGTACGGTCCAGTGGCTGATCGAGTACGCTTCGATGAATACTTTTCCGTCCGTGACAAAGGACGTTTCCTCTCCTCGGACCGGAAGAGGCTGGACCTGTGAATTCGATTACAAAAGGGGGCCGAGTCAGCGGGCGTCGCGTCGGGGATCATTCGATTAGGTGGGGGCGGCAGCGTTAAACTGACTGTTGAACGACAGACCGTCCGATGGCGCAAAATATGTTTAACCCCGTTTTACCGATGCCTGTCGTGCCGCGCCGGATGCCCGGTCGAAGAGAAAGACGTCCGGATTTCACGCGCCGCGCCGGAAAGGAGAAATCGAATCGGGCGTCGCGCGAACGGGCCGTTGAAATCTGACAAGAAACGTCGGACACGGTTCCGTGAAAAGGTCAGTGTAGTCGCGGTCGGTGCGAAAATAAGTACGGCCTTGCTTCGCAGATCGATCTGCCACGGTATTGACCAATCGCCGGGTCGATTCCGCGCCTCCGGACACGTCTTGCAACGGCCCGGGGAAACCATCCCGGCTCTATAGACCCCTAGAAAGAGGATGCCGGCCCCGAGTAATTACCTGACTGTTCTACTATACCTGGAAAACCGAGGCTCCCGCACGTAAGCCGTTGCAGAACTGGCTATTCACGCCCCCCCCTACCTCCTCGCTGGTACACGCTCAGGATGAAAAAGATCGGGTATGTACATTATGTTTCTTCGTGTTTCCGCGCGATTGTCGAAGAGAATGCGGGTCTACGGCGAATCCGGCGCGGTTTTTGCGCCGTAACTCCGGAACGGAACGAGCGGCCCTGATGGGACCTGGTCCGTTTGAAAGCTCGTAAAACACGCTACTAATGATTTGTTTTTGGTACGCGTCCGTAGGTTGCTTCTTGGAGCACTCGACCACACAATAGGGATCTTCGTATTTGAAGAGACGCGAAACGTGCGCGAAACCTGTGTAAAAAACCAGCGAAGTATGGGAAGCGATATATCGTTGGGAAGCTTGATTTTCGAATGATTTTTCCAGCCAGGTCACAGGCCGATAGCTTGTTTTAATCAAAAGTTATAACTGTTTGTAAATTATTCAAAGGTCGGACTTTGGCCGGCTGGCCCTATGTGACCTTGGGGATTGGGGAGAAGTTATTCCGTGGATCGATGTGGTACCTTTAGTGGTAACTGTGTGCAAAGTTTGAAGCGAATTGGTGGCGGTTTATTCTATGGGGGCTTTTGCATGGTCTTGTATATATAGAGTACACCGCGGTCGTACAAGAGTTCTCGTTAAATTGCAGCGGAGCAGGTAAAATTGAATTGGAGGATTATTGAACATCGAAGAAGACAGAAGACCGATGGAAAAGTGGATTTAGTCTCGTGAAGAAGGTTGCAGTCACTTTTGTAAACGAAGCTACAACGTCGCTGAATGATTCAGCAGCCGTCTAACCAGAAATAGAAGTTGCCTGTCAGGCTAAGAGGTTTTAGAGCCGATGAATGTTTGATCGTTACCTCGGATTACATTTCGAGATCCGTCTTTTTCATCGCGGTGTTCACTTACCGGATATATTCGCCCATTTTGGACCCTGTAACCAACGTATATTTTCTTCCGGATTTGGAACTTCGTTTCTTGCAATAATTCGAATCAATTGCACAATTCAACTTATTGTAATTCCATTCAATTTTACATCCGATTAAACGTGTTTACCGGGAAAATCAGGTCGGCATTTACAGTGGCTCTCACTAATATTCGGACACTCTTATTATTTGAACTTTTTTGGGAAGCTGAAGCAATTAGTTTGCTACAGGATGTGAAAAAAAAATTTTTCGAAAATTGCAATTGATCGGAATTGTAGAAAAAATAATAAAAGTTGTATTTTGCAACTTTTTTATGCGGGCCTATATCGAAAATTTGAAAAATACCTGTTTTGTAGATCTGTGTCAATGAAACATATTCTGAAAATTTCGTCAAAATCGGTCGACGTTGCAATGAGCTACAAACGTTTAAAGATAGTAAAAATTGCAGATTTTTAGGATTTTCGTCCTATATCTAAGAATTCTTATATGTTTCAATGCCTGTCATTTTTTCCCGCATCAGCCGATTTCGATGAAACTTTCACAGTGCATATATATAATTGACCCAAACCTACAAAACGTGCTTTTTAAATTTTCCATATAGGCCCACATAAAACAGTTGCAAAATGCAACTTTTTGTATTTTCTCTACAATTCTTATCAATTGCAATTTTTGAAAAAATTTCTTTCCACATCCTGTAGTAAACTAATTGCTCTAGCTTCCCAAAAAAGTTCAGATCGTATACTACAATATTAAAAAAGTTATCGTCTTTTTAAGAGTGTCCGTATATTAGTGGGAGTCACTGTATATTACAAGAAACAGGATAATAACACCGTGCTCAGGAAAAAAATGTAAACAGCATAATAATACTAATTGTATATAAATAAATGGTGATAATACTGTGTGTGTGTGTGATGAGAAACGTCATACTCATTATGTTTGTCGAATTTTTTCCAGATAGTGTCTCGGGGGTATTTTGCGTTTTTTCGTCAGCACTCTTTCGTTGCCGGATGCAGGCGACGCCGCGCGCCGCGGCCCGATTAAACACGCAAATTTCCCAAAGAAACATTCCCGGTTTTTATCGTGCCGAGCCATGTTCCCCGGCAATCCTAGCCCGCTATCGCAAACACGCGGCTACAAGAAACGTTAACGAGAAGAAACTCCTCTCGCGTCGGTCTACGCGAGGAAATGTATACCGAAGTTTCCACGCAGATTGTCATTGGCCTCGGTTAAATGCGATTTAAGGCGGCGCTAATGGAGCCCGCGCCTGCTCGTTTCGTTTTTTCGTCGGCTTTCCAGATATTTCGCTGTTGACTTCCTTCTTGGCCATTCTTGGGATTTCGTAGTTGATGGTCAATCGGGTCCGTTGATAGAGAGAACTGAGTCACCGGGATTATCTAACTAGTTGTAGCCACAGGTTTACAAATTTCATGAACCCAGTCGATATTCTAGATTTGCAAACCTTAAGATTTTTTTGCAAGAAAATTACAAAATTCTCAAAAAATAAAGAACTATCAAACCCATCACTACAGGACCTGTTCAAATATTATTAAATAGGCTCAAATTGTGCTGCAATGAGGATACTACTGATGCATTCCTGACATTTTTCTGATTAAAATGAGTACCCACACGACATAATTCAGGAAAATTCATCATCAGTTCAAATAAGCGAGGTTCTACTATCTCGTGAATTGAACGAGTAAAATTGATGCAAATTGTATTGTGTTTGGTATAATTTTCTTTGGAAAAGTGTCAGGAATTCGTCGGTAAAAGAGTCATGAAAAAATAATGATGACAGAACGATAGCGCAAATATTTTCTAAATTCTTCAAACAGACACCATCGAACCAATCACTAGAGGACCTCTAGCCGCGTGTTCCCGAACGGTCGGCCAGAGTGTTCAAATATTTCCTCGCTTTCAAAATCAAACTCGAAGCCGCTGAGGGGGGAGCCGGAGGGAGAAGGTATCCTCTCTAGCAGTGGTTCTTCACCGGTGTTCCGCGAGCTTTCTGCAAATGTTCCGCGAAATTAAATATATTTAATAATATATTTTCTATAATATATTTATTTCTACGCGGGATGTTTTTGTTTGTTTCTCAGATCATTGATTTTGGTGATCCGCAAATTTTTCATATAATCAAGTGTTCCATGGCTTCAAAAAATATATTTAAAAAAAACTTTTTAAATGCACTGAAAAGGAGAAAATAATTTCTTCCTAGTTTTCCATAAAATACCGGATCCAATTAAATGATTAATAATATTTTCCCCCAAAAAAAATTTTAAGCAATTAGTTCAATATTTCTTCTGTTATATAATTAGTGTCGGAATAGATAGAAAAATTTAGTATAAATTTAAATAAAATCATGACACTAGTGACTATAAATAAAAGCTTGGAGCGCCCACGAAGATTACGTCAATATAGTTTAGCACTCCACGCTTTTATTTATAGTCACTAATGTCATGATTTTATTTAAATCTATATTAAATTTTTCTGTCTATTCCGACACTAATTTTATAACAGAAGAAATTTTGAACTAATTCCTTAAAATTTTGGGGAAAAATATTATTAATCATTTAACTGGATTCGGTATTTTATGGAGAACCAGGAGAAAAATTATTTTCTCCTTGTTAGTGCATTTTAATATAAGTGTGGTTTTTAAAAAGTTTCTTTTTATATATTTTATTTTCTACTTCTTAGTCTTTACATATCTTGTAATCGATTTTAATTACCACTTCAACCAAGATCTTTTGTAAAAAGGGAAAATATTATGTCATGATTAGATAATTTATTATCCCCATTTTTGTCTTGCCTTTTCCAGTCGTCTTTTCCGTTGCGTAGCAGTTTCAGTCTTTGTCTTTCGTCCGTCAGTAAGTTTGTTTGTTTGTTTTTTGTTTATTTTCATTTTTGATCTCACGAGTATGGCGGCAAATATTGTCATCGGAAGCAAGCGTGAATATGTACAATATTTTCAGCAAGATTGGACTGGGAGGTGGTTTAAAATTCGATTACAAGATTTGACGCGTACAACAACACGGCGAGGTATTTATTACCACATAAGCGTGGTAATAAAAAAGGTTAAGAACCACTGCTCTAGAGGAACATCCTGAAAATCCGGTTCGAGGGATGAAAGAGGGAGCGGATTCGCGGGTGTAGAACAAAGGCGAGGATAAAAACGAAGGCTGGAAGGCAAGATGAAGACTCCGGCGGTAATAGACAATCATTTCCGTTCAGGCGGGCAGCTAAATTCAACCCGAGACCGAGTCGATCCCCAATAGGACGTCGCCGGTTGTCAGCGTCGGTGCTGTGTTTCGCGGATCGTGCTCATTGCGACGTACGGTCGCTGCCATATTGGCCCGGAGTCGTGCCCGGAGAAATCTGTATCTATCGTTCCGCAACGTCACTTCCGGCGCCGATAACGAAACGATATTAGCATCGCGTGTAACCAGCTTAAGCAGGATTTGCCCCGGGTCTCTCTATCTCCCTCTTGGCCTCTCTCGCAAGGGTGGCCGTATCGTGAAATTGGAAATGCGCCGCTCATTTCGTTCCGATCGGGCTTTTGCCGGCTGGCACGGGTCTCGCAAATACCGCGCGGGCCGATGCTAATGCGAATTAATTAAAAGGAGAACGTGCACGGATTAACGGAAACGCTCCGATTGTCGGACCTCAGAGGACAACTGGTTTCTGATCTTCGGCGATACTGAACGGGGATGAGCCAGACTGTTTTTATCGACGCCATTTTGCGTGACCAAGGGAAATTATGCTGGATGGAAGACCTCTCCAGTGAGGGAAATAATTGAAAGATGAGTGGAGCGTGCTTCGGAGCGTGTTTCTAGTACGATTTGTAAATTATACAAGGTGCCCTACAAATATTTCCTTGAAAGGGGTGATTTCCAAAGTTCATTTGGAGAAAATTTTTCCTTTGTTAACACGTTCCGTGCCGGACCGATTTTTGGAGACTTCCACACTTTTTCGAATTTACGATTAAATAAACTTGCTCTTGATGTATGCCTTACAATTTTTCAATAGTACAAAACCATAATTATCGAGAAAAGAGGCTAGAGTTTAATATACATTAGACAACACACACATAATGCAATAAATTAAATTTTTAATTGAGAATTTTCATTGAGAATTCCAAGCGGCCTGAACGGAAAGTTCAACTTTCACTTTTAAAAAGACGGTAACTTTTTTAATATCGTACTATACGATTTGAACTTTTTTTGGAAAGCTAGAGCAATTAGTTTGCTACAGGATGTGAAAAGAAATTTTATCAAAAATTGCAATTGATCGGAATTGCAGAGAGAATACTAAAAATTGCATTTTACAACTTTTTGATGTGGGCCTATACCCAAAATTTAAAAAATACGTTTTGTAGATCTGTGTGAATTAAACATATTCTGAAAATTTCGTCGAAATCGGTCGACGTCGCAATGAGCTACAAACGTTTAAAGATGGTAAAAATTGCAGATATTCACGATTTTCGGCCTATAACTGCAGTAAATCTAAGAATTCTTACATCTTTCAATGCCTGTCGTTTTTTCCGTATCAACCGATTCGATGAAACTTCCACAGTGCATCTAATTGACACAGATCTACAAAAAGTATTTTTAAAATTTTCGACATAGGCCCACATAAAAAAGTTGTAAAATGTAACTTTCAGTATTTTCTCTGCAATTCCGACAACCTACAATTTCTTTTCAAAAATTTTAGTCACGCAGCAAACCAATTGTTTTAACTTCCCAAAAAATTTCAAATCGTATGATCCAATATTAAAAATGTTGTCGACTTTTTAAAAGTGTCCGAATAATAGTGGAAGTCACTGTACGCAGGCCAACTGTGAATATTAGGCGTGGCGGGCCGTGCCTTCTTTGCGGAAACAACATTGATTGAGAAGGCAAACACGACTCTTTACTTTGCCGATAAAACCTGGAATGTCCCTAGCTCCTTTTTTTCTCTCTGATAATTCTCGCACACGGTAAACAAGAAAGTTTCGTAGAGGTCAGGTTCCCGAAAACGAAAATCGTTGCATATTTCTCATCGGTAACAGCGTCGGAAATAAACATTAACAGAGGATGGATCTTTACAAAAACAAAAATCTGTCCATCCGCCGGCAAATTGCCCCTCGACGCACCCGTAAACTCGGAAATTCGGACAGTAGGAAATAGAGGGGCGGAGATAAAGCTTGATTTACAACGAACTCACCGACTCTCCGCGAACTTTTTAATCTGCGCAGGGGTGCCTGGTTAATCGTCGAACGAGATAAACCGGTTCCGATCGTGTTACACGGACTATTATGCTGTCGTTTGTTGTCCCCGTCCCTTTGACAAACAAGCCGTCTAAAGATAATAGCTCTTGGTGGGTTTTCCATTTTTTTTTTCATCCGAGCCGAGCGAGTCGTTTTCCCAAGTGTCACACCGCGAAGACGTGCAGAAATTCCGGGAAACAAGACCTTATTATCTGACGAATATTAAAACTGGGCTGCGGAATTTTATGAAAAATAATTAAAAATTATTCGCGATTCGAAACTAACAAATGTAAACGACCTTGAAAGACGCAGAAGCTACATAAAAATTTCTTTTAATTATTCTATTAAACTTAAATTTTTCTTAAATTTTTCAAATATGTGTAAAGTCCGCAGTCTGGTTATGAGCAATTCACAATCCGTAGGGTAGCAAAAGGAAATTTACTTACGTGACCTGATGGTGCATTCTCGCAGTGAACGACCTCGGAATATTAACCAGCTCAGTCGAAAGTCTCTGCTCCACTGATAAACAATTCGCCCTCGAAAACTCGGGAACGTCCTCGATCAAATAATCGCGATCCCACCGTGTCACCGGCGGTCGTTCGCCATCGCAAGCAGCGTCGGGGCAGCGTCGTAAGGCAATAAAAACTCGGAAGGGATACCCGGAGTCAATTTATGAAGGGTACAATCGTCAAATCCTAGCCCCGGGATTCCTCGATGTAAAGTTATCGGCACGCGAGCGCCAGTCGTAGACCCCCCCCCCCCCCAGTGCAAATAACATTTCTCGAATTCCGGGAAGGAGGGGGGCCCCGATAAAGCCGAGCAATTTTATTCTCCCGGGCGGAAGCTCACGTCAAATAAGACCATTATCGGGGAAAATCCGGCGTACTGGCAGCGAAGGGGGCGGGGAGTGCGGATCGCCTAAGGAAACAAAACGGGCTAGCCGGAGGTTATTTCTTTCATCTGACACGACCCTCGCTTGTTTACGTTTCTAGCCGGTCGCAGTTAATATCGGCAGCCCGATACAGCCCGACTCGGAGAAATCAATATCTTTTCTTAAATCAACACCGTGATCCTACGAAAATATTCTCCTGAAGTCGTTTAATAAAATTCCATTTATTAAACAACGATACCATTTTGTTTTCTTATTATTTATATGCGAAACCTTCATCGGCGTATTCCCCACTTTTTTCTGATTAAAATGAGTACCCACACGACATCATTCGGAGCACGTTTCCTCGAGTGATCTACAATAGTGGAAGATTAATTCGAATATGCGAGGATCTAGCACATCTACTATATACTCAGAATGGTATCGTGTGGGTATTCATTCTAATCGGAAAAATGCCAGGAATACGTCGGTGACAGTTCCATTAAAAAATGAAAAAATTTTTCGAACAGTCTAGTCGCCATATAAATAAGGAATAAGGGAACGTTCTGCCTGCGATTAACTGTTCTTTCGAATATAGAGTACAGAAAAGAGTAGAGAAAATAATTTCCCGATCCTCTTATAGTTGTTTATCTCATTTCTTGGTGGCCTCTATCAGCGCGTCTTGGTCCCGGCATCTAAAGCTCGTTTCCTGCCGGGGAATGGCTTGAATCCTGGATTCGGGCTCCTGATATATTCTGCGATGGCGGGCGGTCGCCGCGCTTCTCGTTGCGGCGGAAACCGAAAATATGGTCTCGCAAGGATTTCACCGTGGGAAAAGGCGCGGAAAATCGTACGGACCCTAAGCACAGAATAAGAAGAAACGCGATTTCTTAGACAGAGGACAGAGGCGGGGGGGGGGGGGGGGGGGCTCTCTCTCACGAAACCTTTGATGCCTTTCGAAAGTCGAGCTTTGGTACTCACCGGGACACCCACGAGATGAGTCGCCAAAGAACGGGATGGCCGCAGAATCTAGACTTATAATGTTCACAGAAAAGAACTATACCTTTGCACCAGCCTCCTGGACAGTAATCAAAGAGGATATCTGACCATATAAAATGTCTCGCCTTCGATGCAACTTAATACCCTAGTGTTATATTGAACAGGAAAAGTGATATACGGTAAATAATAGTTCGATATATTAATACGAAATAATAATTTTAGCAAAATTAAACATCAGTTTCACTGAAACTCTGATCAGAAACTTCAAACAACATCAAACCTACAGAGCTTGGATATAGTTTCATTAAATTTTATAAATCAGCATACCCTTAATTTGTGATCGCAACGTTCTGAAATTATTTAGATCAGAACATCGAAGCCCAAAAGTGCTTCAGACGTCATCAAACTTATCAAATCAAGGAACTACATACTTCCGATTTAATTCCATTAAATTTTATGAATCTAGCATACCATTACATTGTGATCGCAACGTTCTGGAATTATTTAGATCAGAATATCGATGCCTTCAAACGTCATCAAACTTATCAAATCAAGAAACTGCGTACGTCCGATTTATAAATCTCAAACGTGTAGAACTGAAGACCGCGGGACAATTCCATTAAATTTCTTAAGTCCGTCACCGCGAGCAGCGTCTCGGACGAGAGGGTTGGAATCCTCCGGAAGAGTCTCAAACGCCACCAAACCGGCAGAGCCTCCTCGACAGCGGCGAAGAGTCCTCACCTTCGCTAAACGCCCTAGATTTTCAATTACTCGGTCCAGCGTTCAATCAAGTATTTAAACAGCAGCGACAGGTCACCTGAAAAATCGATTCGCAGTGGACCGAACGCGCAAAAAACCGGTCTCTTCCGGAGAACCGAAAGTCGACAGAGCCAGGGAAAACAGAGCCATCCTGGTCCATTTCCTTTTACCGTGGTCGAACATTTCCATTAATTTCACAGGGTCCCGAGTATTTCGTCCTCAAGGTCTCTGTACTCCGTGGAAAACCTCTCCTAAGCACACTCCGGCTCTCGAGAGGAGGAGAGATTCTTTCTGAAAGAAACGGTCCGGCTGACTTAAAGGGTAGTCTAGCGGAACGGGTTTGCAAAAATCGATTTTGCTTTTGCATATATGCAACGCACAGTATTTCAAGAATACGTTTCTAAAACCTCATAATTTTCGTCGAAAAAGTAACGTAACTATAGCACACTCAAATTTTAAACCTTATACCTCTTCGTCAAGGTCATCGTCAAGGTCACGATCACGTGATATAATTTTTTTCTAATTTTTACAACCTTTTAAACGCAAAAAAGTAAAAAAAAATCGAAACTTTAAAGTGGCGGCATTTTGTTTCCATTTTTGCGTCAAAGATATACTAAATAAGATCCAATTGGATTTTTTCATTTCGGACAAGCAGAACTATTAATCACGTCAACCATTCTTACTATATACAACTAATATACAACTTCATTTTACCAACAATAAATGTGAATATTTCTCAACAAAAAAATTTGTGGATATTCCCGAGAGACGGATAAACATGCTAAGATTGAGCCCACGTTAATTACTTTTGCCGATTGTTTATAAAAAAATGTTGAAAGAGGTCTAAGTAAAGCAGCTGTCACGGTGGAGTACTTATCGGTGAGAAAGGGCAGTTAGGGGAACGATTGTTTTCCGACTGGGTAACTGATGTATTTCTTTGGTCCGACAGGCTACCACACGTACACGATGAACGAGACCGCCCACACCGAGAAGGAGGAGGATGAGATCCTGACAGTGAGGTACGAGGATGGCAGGTGGTCGAAACCGTACTACGACTGCGGCGGCGGGAATATCTGGATGCTGACTTACACCGTTCCTTTCTTCGGTTACGTCAACGACACTTACTTCTTCAAGTAAGTGGACCCACTCTTTTATCGGCCAGTCCTACGCCAGAAGCAGGACTAGACGTTATTATTCCCTTCGCGACTGAATCAGCGCTTCCAGGATAGAAGCCTGGTCGATACTACCTCCCTTGCTCTCTTCTTCTTGGATTCTCCGGCAATTCAATCCTCCTACAGTCTCGAATTTGAGGCGGTAATTGTTTCAAGTTGCTGGAGATCCTGAGAGCTTGGGGAAACGTTTGTACGAGATTCCTTGAGTGGAAATAGTAATAGAATGTACTTCTCCGGGTTTTCCTAATTCTTCAAACATTATCAAACAGGCTCAAATAGTTCTCTGACGAGAATACTATTGTTGTACTCCTGACATTTTTCTGATTTAAATGAGTACAGCCTCGAATTTGAGGCGGTAATTGTTTCAAGTTGCTGGAGATCCTGAGAGCTTGGGGAAACGTTCGTACGAGATTCATTCCTTGAGTGGAAACGGTAATAGAATGTACTTCTGCAGGGTTTTCTTAATTCTTCAAACATTATCAAACAGGCTCAAACAGTTCTCTGACTATTGTTGTACTCCTGACATTTTTCTGATTTAAATGAGTACAGCCTCGAATTTGAGAGAGTAATTGTTTCAAGTTGCTGGAGATCCTGAGAGCTTGGGGAAACGTTTGTACGAGATTCATTCCTTGAGTAGAGACGGTAATAGAATGTACTTCTGCAGGGTTTTCTTAATTCTTCAAACATTATCAAATAGGCTCATACCGTGCTCCAATGAGAATACCACTGTTGTACTCCTGCCATTTTTCTGATTCAAATGAGTACCCACACGACACAATTCGGGAAGATTGATCATTAGTTCGGATAAGCGAGGGTCTACTATGTCGAGTAAATTTGATGCATATTGTATCGTGTTTGGTATCATTTTCTTTGAAAAAGTGTCAGGAATACGTCGGTGAAAGTATCATAAAAAGATAGTGTTGAACAAAAATGTTCCGTTATGTTTTTGGTTCTGGAGTACATAAAATGAATGTTTGGAGGTATTTAAACAGAGAACGACAGCGCAAATATTTTCTAAATTCTTCAAACGCAGTCAAACCAGTCGGTGCCACGTTCGAATGAATATGGATAGCGCGAGATTCCGACTAGAAAGCATTTCTCTGTAACAGTTAACTGGTACAATTTCCGGAACCGGCCGGAAAATGTATGTGTGCCTGTGTTGCCAAAAACGTTAACAAATATCCGCGAAACAATTCGGACAAACTCATTGTTCCGCGATACGCCGATAGTCGTTAGCAAAACTGTATATGATCGGCGGAAATTTATTGAAAATTAAAGAAAAAAAGGAACCGGTTGTAACGGCACTGATAGCAGTTATCGAATTTTTCCAGCGACACTCGCGCTCGCCGGATTCAATTTTTCCCGCTCATTTCTCAAGCACGGAAGTTCGAAATTAAAAAAAATATATATTCGATTCGCTTATCGGCGATATTTTTTGTTTCCTATTTTTTTTATGGAGGATTTATGATTAGTTTTCTATTTTGTTTATGAACGGATTCACGGAGAGAGTAAACTTAGCGTGAAAATAATAGACCATTACTTCCGCGCTCTCACCCATTAAATCAATTTGGCTCCGTATTGTGCCAGCACCACGTTCCACGTCTCTAATGATTTATTTTTCGGGAACAGTAAGCGATTTACGTTCGGCAGATACTAACGCATTAAACGGTCTGATATGGAATACACTTAAAAGATACCTAGGCCGAATGAAAAAATAGAAGCAATTTGTTTCGGCTTTAATTTTTGCAGGTTTTTGAATTTGATGTTTACGTAAATCTTATTTTCATATTGTAAACTTGTGAAAGATGAGATTTCTGACTCCGTCGAATGTTTTTCCGATAAAAATATCCATAAAACACGAATTCAATTTCTGTCTCTGTTTCAATTAAAATGGGGGTTATCAAGTTTCCAAATTTTAAACAATCATACCCAAGCGCAGCCGTACTACAGATGTACAAAAACAGTTATTCTGTTTTTCCAATGATAAAAAAGTGACCAGACTACATTTATTTGCCGTTTCTGTTATTTCAGTGATTGTGTCACTTGATTTGTTTAACGCAGCGAAAAAAACATCGTTGCAAAACCGTTTCGCGCGCCAGTTTTCGTTTTGTGACATCGAATCGGCGTTTTCGAGCGTTTGTAATACTAAAAAACATTTCCATTGTACATCTGTAACAACAATGCATCGTTTACTTTTTATCTGACAATATATACACAGACCAATTATCGACGAATTTTAGTTGCCATCAGAATCCTCGTTCAAAACCGAGGCAGAATTATACTGAACAGTTTTTTCCTAGACCGTACAGATCCAGAGAAAATCGATTGTGAAAGTTCGCGATGTATGCGCGCGTCGAAAGGGGCGTGGCGATAGGCCTAAGCAAAGATGACGTCACACGTGGATATTCAAAGCTAAATTTCTCGAAAACTTTGGCTCTGAGAGCAAAACTGTCCATCACATTTTCTGTCCGGTTTTTCTCAAGGATTCGAATGAGCCCGAGAACGTCCTAAGACATCTACATTTTTATAAATTAATATTTTATAACAAAGCTTAGAGTTTGTCTAAGAGATGTCGAACAGTTTCAACTGATACTAAATCTTGGCTTGAAATTGAATCATTTCTTCCAGTTCGTATTTTATCGAAAAATTTTCCAAAAACTTCTCGTTACGTTCTACTGGAAAATCAGTTTTACTAGATCATAGAATCCGGAAGTTGCAATTCACGAGCAACATAAGAAGCCAAGCGATGGGGAAGTGGTTCGAAATCATAAAATGGAAATCGAGACGGAACACGTTGGCTCTGTGAATCGTATTTTCGAAAAAAGCTGCGGCGAGGTCGAAGTTGCGTCTGTGGCTGTCCAGGGATTATGATTATGATCGTAGGACGCGGAGAAATACAGCTTCCGGTCGGAAGTCGGGAGATTCAGCGATTCTGAAAAGGGTCCAAGCGAAATTTCTGTCGACGTCACGGTTTTATTGATGAACGATGCGTTCGGCTTTATCGTGGTGCACGCCCGCGCGATCCTGTTTGCGTACGTTTCATAGTACTCGCCTTTGCATGAGCGCGCGCGCGCGCGTGTGTAGGTGCGTATTATCTATCGCGGGCACACCATCAATCAATAAAAACACACCGAAGGAATATACGCATGGAAAAAGACAGTATTCATTTCCATTCGATGCTTGAGATTAAATTGCTCCACTGATCGATGGAAATTCGGATTCCTGCGCGGTAGTGACGACTTCGAGTCGCGCTCGAGCTAATTCGTCCACTGGGAGAAATAAACATTTTTAGAAACTCGCACAGCTGAAAGACTTTTATATTTTGAAGATGTCAGATGTGTGTTTGTGTGTGAATAGTCTGATAAATAAATTTCTTGAATAAAAAATATATATATATATATTAGCGTTAAAATAAATCCAAATGATTCTAGAATGTGTACGAAAATGTTATCGAGTGACAGATTCGTGCAATTATATTTTTTATTGAAGAACAAAGCGTTTAACCACTTGTTGACTGCGCTTGTTCCAACTCGTTGCTCGCGAGCGGTCAGTCTCCCTCATTAGATACCTGTTATAGTACGAAATGAATTCCTCGGACCGGAGAGTAGGAGTTTGGAAGAGCGTAGTCTTCGCGTTATGAAAAACGGCCAATATTTTCGTTCAGGCTGGCTCCCGGCGTCGTTTCACTGTGTATTTGAAAGGTCTACAAGCTACCGTCGACAGGCTCTGATTTGTTGGCTCAAGCATAAGCCGGTCCCTCGCATGACTGAACAAATTTCTCTTCCTGACGTCGAGGAATAGACATTTTTCGTTCGAAGAATCATTTCCATACGATTTTTCCAATAAGTATTTCTTCGAACTTGGCACTCTGTGCATTTGCATTTAAATCACCGCATCTCATTTCGCACAAATAAGCATTTTACGCGAGTCTAATTAAATCAATTTTCCATCCATGTCGATCCGATAAATATTTTAATCAAGTCCAATTAAATCAATATTTTAACCACGTTTTAGATTAAATCAATGTTTTATTCAAGTCTCAAATTAAATAAAGGTTTCATAAAAAATTGAATAAATTGAAAATTGTATCCAGACCTAAAAAACTGGACTATGATTTTTAATAATAAAATTATTATTTTAATTTAGAGGGTGAGTATAGGCTTCTCAGTAATTAGACTACTCTAGATATAGTTTTATTTAAATCTGTTTAAACCGATCAGTATAATAATTTATTCAAAATAGATTGTTAAATGTATCAAGCAATTAAACAGGGATGAACAATTCCAAAAATCGAACGAGAACGAAGAATAATTCAGAGGATTTTATGAGAACGAATAATTCCCAGGATTAAAGGAGGCTGTATAATTGGAAGGATTAAATAAGGATAAGTAATTCAGAAGACTAAATGAGGATAAATAATTCAAAGGATCGTATTATGATAAATGTTTCCAAAGGATTCAGAGCTTCGCTGTGTAACCCGTATATCGTTTGATTAAACACAATCTTCATTTACCCGAACAAATATTCCCGGAGCGAAATCTGTTGATTAAACAATCCGGGGTTGATCCACCCCGAGCGACCCCATATGAAGGAAGTTTTATACTGAAAGTTTATCGGATAGGCCAATTTAGTCATTAATGAAACTGCCAGGTGTCGCTGCTGAAAGTAATCACGAACTTCAGCCGAGGGGTCAAAACTGCCCCTAAACTGATAGTCCAACAGAGAAAAAACATTGCGTGCCAAGTTTCAACCCTCTAGCTTGACCGGAAGGGTAGCTACAGAGGAAATCCGGATTATCCGGTTTCCCTTCATTTTCTTCCGTCAACCAAGCACGAAAATTTCGAAAAATATCTGAGCCATTGCTGTTAATGACATACAACCCTACGAATTCTTTCCGATTTTTCTGTTTGAAACTTTGACCATAAAAAATAAAAAACTCAATAATTTTCAGAAATAAGATAAAATTTTTTAAAAAATTGCAAATTTTACATCGTAAATGAAAATCTAGAACTTTCATATTTTAACAGAAGCAACACACTAGCTCGCTTACCATCCCCAAAATTTTTCAGAATTTTGAGAGAGTTCTTTCATAGATAGAAAAAATAAGAAAGACAACCCCTGGTCTACCTACCCCTAGAAAATCGATTTCTCACCCCTCTGTATTTTGGAAAATGACTACACCTGTTCGATCGTGTCCAGAGGACACAGGTACATCTGTGACGCAACGTGTTACCGTATCGGTCGCGTGTCCGCGCTCAAAATATCGTTGACAGTGCGCGCTGACAACGGCAGTCGAGGCCCTTAATTGGCTCGCGCGGCGTATTTCAATCGGAAACGGACGTTGCACAGGCTCCAATTCGTCGGCTGGCCGCGAACATCGCTCTGAGTTTATAGACGCCCATAAATACGCCATGGCAGTTCATGGTGGTCCAAAACCAGAATTTACCAGTTCGAAATCAATACAAGCGATTTCCATCAACATAAACAACTGAAAGATTAAAAGAAACGTCCCCGTGGATGTCTAAATGTTTGCTAAGAATTATTCCCCAAGGTAATTATTCAACGAAATTTCAAGATCATCGTCGTTTTTCTTCGATATTATTGTAGGTCATAAAGAGACGAATCAAACGACTACCATGATCATATCATTCCGATCAACCGATCTCGAGATATTCGTATATGATGATAGAGGACGAGTGTTCGGATAACAGAAGTTTCACTAGATCGTGGATTACTCGAGTATACATGATCCAAATGGTATCGTGTTGGGTATCATTTCCTTCAGCAAAATGCCAGCAATACGATGGTAAAAGTTTTATAAAAAAAATAATTAAAAAATTGTCTCCCTCTTTCCTTTTTTTATCCGCTACATTTTTAAGAACTGTACGATACAGTATATGAAACGTAAGCTAGAAAAGGTAGGTTTAGTGTGAAATAAACCATTGGATTAATGACTATTGACCCCAGAGAGGTAATTTCCTGTGCTGTCAGGTAAACAACTCGGGGCGATTCCCAAGCGCTATGATTCTAGCCGGGTGTTATCAAGAGGCATACCGTCGCCGGTGGCATAGTGCGTGACACCGGTACCTGGAATAACACCAGTCCGTTCCCAGAGTCACAACCGCGTCGAATAAAACTAACAGATTATAAATGGCGTCGACAGCTGCGAGGGATGCGAGAGAGAGAGAGAGAGAGAGAGAGAGAAAGAGAGAGAGAGAGAGAGAGAGAGAGGGTGCTGGCTACGAGCCAAGATGTGTTTAGCCACATTCCGCGAGAATGGCCCGCCATGAATGCAGCCCCGCTGCTAATACCGAAGAAATCTTATTACAGAGCCCGACGCCCGCTCCGGAATTATTAAACATGCGATTTACAATGCAGATTTTTCCTCACCGCTCTCCCCGTGTACTCTGCTTTCGGCACTGGGGCTATCAGTCAAAATGACCAACTTCAGATTC
The DNA here is from genome assembly GCA_028455795.1 of Lasioglossum marginatum. NCBI lineage: Eukaryota > Metazoa > Arthropoda > Insecta > Hymenoptera > Halictidae > Lasioglossum > Lasioglossum marginatum. Next base: position 1,844,485 of record CM052277.1, read on the forward strand.
TTCATTTCACCCTCGTCGAGATTGTAGAAACGCTTCTGCGAACACCCACTTGATCGACTTGTTCATTTAGACTATCTTGTTTAAAAAAATGGTTGAAAACTTACGAAAGTTTCACCGACATATTCGTCATATTTTTCCGAAGAGAACGATACCAAACACGATACAGTTTGGATCGAATTTGCTTGTTTAATCCACGATTTAGCGTAACCTCTATTATCCGAACCTACGATATCTCCGTTGTCCAAATACATGTTGTAGAACACGATTTATCACAGAAATCAGTGAAGATTTAACCCAGCATTGTAATTATATCTCCCTGACTAGTTCGGATAAGAGAGGCTCCACTAAATCGTGGATTAAATATGTTAACAGTGGATTACTATTTTTAGAAGCCGAGCTTCTGAGTCCACCAATACAGGGATATGATCGAGTGACATCATGTTGTAGCAATTTATGAAATAAAATAGAAGGAACACTTTGGACTGCAAAGAATGGAGAATTGTACGGAGACTTGTTTGACAGAGGGTAGCTACGTATTTGGTTTGTTATAACCTCGCCACTGTGGTGGTATCAGTACAGGAAAAATGTGGCCTGAGGGAGAAGCTAAGGCATCCAAAGAAGGACAAGGCTGTCCTCGTTCCTCGGACCGAGGTTATTTAGGAATCCGCGTAGACGGATGTTATCCGGGGGCGCAGAGTACACACGGAACGCAACCGCAGCCGACACACTCACGTTTCAATCAACCCACCTCAAGCCCGGAAGTCACGCGACGTTGAAATACCACTGGGTTGTTGCGGGGGTAGCCCGGAGAGAGAGGACCGTAGAATTCTCGCATCTGCACGTCGGACATTGCACTACTCTCACCTGCTTAGTTTTACTCGTGGTCCACCGAGTTTCGGCGGCTCGACGGTCCAATTTGCACGCAGAAACAAATTAAGCAGACCTGATCCTCGTTAAACCAGCAATTTTTACCATCTCGTGGCAGCCTCTTCAAATCTTTACGTGGCAATCCTTCCAGATTCAATTTTCTCAAATTTATTTATATATTTATTTTAACGAAATCTTCCTTTTTCATTAGACGTCCTTGTAGAGCACGAAAAGGCGAATCCATGATCGTACCATTCGGATCGGTCAATCTCGAGATATTCGTATCTGATGATAAAGGACGAGTGTACGGATAATAGAGGTTCCACTAAATCGTGGATTAAACAAGCAAATATAGTCCAAACCGTGTCGTGTGGGGTATCATTTTCTTCAGAAAAATGTCACAGATACTCCAGTAAAACTTTCATAAAGATATAATTAAAAATAACAATATCTTTTCGTTATTATTAACATACTATTTTATGTACATCATCAGTCAGACGTTACCGTGGTTTGGTGACCGAGTATATTTTTGGCGGTTTCGTGGCACCGTGAGCATAATAAGGTGAGCTCATCGAGGACATGTGCAAGCAGTCTTTGACCATTCTTGGTAGGTGTTCCGTGTTAATGTGCTCGTTTGCCGGTGGCAGTCGTGTCCCCTCGTTTCGGTTTCTCGTTGCTGTGTTCGCCGCTGTAATCGCCGGATCGCGGAAGTGGGCTCGTTTTCCGGAAGTCACGTTCGAGTGGCGAGCTTGATACGAATGAACAGGTGCCGGGGGTGGAAGGACTGCTTTCCACGGGGGGCGGAGACGCGAAGATACGGGATCGTTGAGCAGCAACGGAGGCATGTTTCGTGGAACTATAATGGCCATTATCAGACTGGTTCGCAAAATTAAAGGAACACCGAATTTCGACCGAAAAATACTGCTCCCTCTCCTCCCTCGCTGTAAAACGTATCGTTCCATTTTCACACAAATAACAACTAAACTGAGAACCTTCATGCCCAATAAAAATATTCTACATCATTTTCAAAGATCCAAGTAAAAATGTCTCTTCCTTTAATAAATCTCCTATTATGCAACATTGTCTCCCACCCTCCACTTTAGGAATTTGTTTAAGAATTTAATTGTTGTTGGTTATTACTTTGAATCGATGTTTGTGTAAATAATTCGTGGAAGTTGTTGTAGCGTTATCAAGTGTTCGGCGACGATAAACACTGGGTCGATGTCAGACTTGAAGACTTATCCTTGGTTTACCAGAAGAGTGAAAAATGACGTAGAATTTTTCCGGATGACGGAAGCCGACTGCCATTAATCATAATGATTCCGCGGTGTGAATTCCGCGTATCTTGATGCATTAATCGATGCAAATAACTGGTAGCGAGTTTAACGTTGATTGATAGTGATTTTTACGAGCGGCCGTCGATTGTGGGCAGCATGTTCCGTTGACAAACAGCGAACAGGATTGATGCATCGAAATGCAGATTGCTTCAGATCTCATTGCATTTATTGCCAGTTTAATTCTCATTCGCAAACGAATCAATCAATTGATTAATAACATTTTTTGACAGGCATCATATTTCAGCGATGGTTGTTATAAAATTTAGCATAAATAGTTTGCACTGTGGATGTTTATGGAAGTCTGTATCTTTTCGAGTAGATTTCAAAATAGTAGAGTCAAGTAGAATTTCATTTTTTCACTTTTGTTACAGCAAATAAAATACTGACTGTAATAGAATTGTGTAATTTGAGCAGGAAATAGAATTTAAATTTAAATAATTGAGATAGTTGTGAAATTGTTATTAGTTGCTCCAATAAAATTAAGTGAAAATAACGTTGTTGGGAGAACAGCCATACTTGGCATAAGTTTTCCTATGATCCACGAATGCGATTACGTGTCAGTTGTTAGATAAGCATCCGCATCATCAGCCTGGTTAGATAATCCTCGAGGAGTAATTAGCGGATAAAGATAATGGAGACTGGCCCAGTAGATGTTGCCTCTTAAAGGCTGCTAGCTGTCTGTCCAATTACGGTTCCGCTGTCATATGAAGCATATTATTCATACCAATGAAGATCCTGCCTCTTCTAATACTTGTCCCTTTACTATATCAACAAACATGATCACAATGCTGCGTATTCCAACTTCAAATATCACACATTTAGAGTACAAAGTAAAACTATCAACATAACGTAGTGGGGATTCCCAAGATATTTCTGTCGGAGTTTCCCATAATTATAGCTAATACATACTTTCAACGAGAGTAATTATCTTGATACGCAGTGAATCTATATTGCTTGTTTACTAGGAACTAATCCACTTGCTACTACGTTTCAAATTCTAATTTTAGTAATTGGTGTCTTAGAAGTATCCAGTAATTCCCTGTTGTGATTAATCTCGACGAAGACAGGTCCTTTAACCCTCATACGCTTCTCAGAAATAGTTGCATAAAAAATTCTATCTACTTTCTCACCCATTTTTGCTTCACACTTTAAACTAATAAACTGCGCGTCATTTGTCACGTCACATTTTAGAGAAATACGTCTCACAACACAGATAAAGAGGGACCAATCATTTTACAGTATGTAAAAATAGTAAATGGGTGAATTTTCACCCTGAAGAACGTATGAGGGTTAAGTGTTCTTAATGATAAGTAAATAAAAATAAATCTCTCAAAGTTCCCCAACAAGCGAATTGTCTCAACCTCAAAACAACTCGGCCTCCACTTGATAGCTGAACAAACTGGATATACAACCAGACAGGTCCTGGCTGACATCAATCATAATCGTCAGTCGTTAGCCACAAAGGAATCACGTAATCGTTATCCGTCAACGGTTCTAATGATCCTCGATGGCAGCGACACTGTGACATCATCAGAGTGCAAAATACGATTATATTTAAGGCGGGCTGTCTTACGAGGGCTATTTCAAACGCATTCGTCGAGGAGCAGCGATTCAAGATGATTGGCAAGATGAAGTGCATGGTTCTGCTGGCTGTTTTGTTGCTGATAACGGAGGATGCCTATGCTAAGCCATCGTGTGCGCCCACTGGAATTACGGACCCAAGAACTGGGCTACCTTATTGCCCTGACGCGCTGTATAGCAACCCTCTTCCACCGACTAATTATGATTGCCCTCCGGGTCAATATCTTGATGCCTATGGACTTTGCCAGAATGGACAAGTTGGGTACATTTAATCAGGTGAGTTGGAGGCGCCATCTTTGTTGACCCTGGACATTCAATTAGGATTCTTTCGAACATTTTCATTCTCCATTTCTGATGATCTTCGCGAGACTGGATTTTTATAGTCTTCGGACCACAAGTTTTGTTTCAGTTGTTGCTTGGTCTGGTATCGAAGTTTGTTGGGCTTTCTTCTAGTGTAACTGTTAATGCTTGTACAAGTTGATTATCTTCGTACTTTTCATACAATTCAATCCAATGGCCAGGGACTACCATACTATAGTGTACAAAAATCTCCCCGGTGTGTTTCATAGTGAACATAGTTCTCTCAACTTACATGTCTAGCCACAAGTACCTCCAGGAACATAAATCCCCGTAGATCAAAGACACTGCTTCCTCTATCGTGTCTATTCATAGCTCGCGTCCTCTCCGGTAAGGTGAAGGTAACCCCGACGACCTTGCCAATAAATAATCGGGAACGGTAACCGCGCGGAGCAGGCGTCAAGAAATCATCAAGGTCTCCCCACCCGACAACACCCTATCGCGAGGATCGAGCATATCCGCACGCATAATTGCCGGCGATTAATCGGCGTATGAATCACGCGATCCTCATCGACCGATCTGCTCCAACCTGTCCTACTCGTTTCCCGACTGCGATCAGAATTGGAAAGATCCAATGACATCATCGATGCAGCGAATGCTACTTAAGAGTGTCCATCTCTGCCTCTTCGATTAGTTTGTTGCTATTCGTTCGCGCGGAAATTATACTCGCGACAACATGAAGCACGTTTTCACTGTGGTCTTGGTGATGACGATGATGGCGCAATGTGTTTTCTTGATTCCCGTCGATGATGGTGTGCCATCGCATTCTGGAGCGGTTGGTCGTCAAATGAAAGAGCAAAACAACACTATGCCGCATCCTGTTCAGTTTTATCCTTCCATCATAACTGCACCTCTTAGAGCTTGCCCTACTGGTCAGAGACGTGACCCTAGCGGGACGTGTCGGGTTGAGCTCAAGTTGCCTTAGGTGGGTGAATCGCCTAAGTTTTGATGATGATTGTTGTTCTATGGGGAATCGATGTTTGGAGAGTTTCTCTTAATGCTCTGTTTGCCGGCAGAAATAATCACGAGAATTATTGTTTATCTCCGTATCGGTTGATGTGGGATGCTATTAATGATTAATGTTTTAATATTAATTTACTTGGTTAATTATTATGATATTAATTGGCACGCGATGTTATATGGAAAATGTTATGTATTAAGAATTAGTTGATCATTTTTATTGATCGACTCTCCATGACTATTTGTTGATTATTTTGATATCATTTATTGCATAATATTAAATTAGCAATTGACTGATTAATTTCATGTTTATATTAACAGTGAATTGATAATCCCGATAATAATTGATACACGAATGACGACATATTTATATAAGAGAAATACACTGTGGTATAATAAATGATAATTCATTCTTTACATGCATGGCGATGTTTCTTTTGATTCCAGGAGTTTCCAGTCTCATTTTGACGGTTAAATGGAGAAGATAAACGATTCTGGATGCAATGCTTTATGGGACTTATATATGTGAACTATTATTCTTTTTAATAAATGTTAAATTTTTTTGCACCTGATTTATGTGCGTGTAATTTGTTATTTTGATGTTGACTGGGACACGTGGATCAATTGTCGATAATATTTGTTGAATGATGTTTGATACAGCGATGCTTTTCTAATCTGATTATTTCAATAATAACATTAAAATAATTCGATTGGAAAACATGTTGAATTAAAATCATTCGAATCAAATGAAACCAACCCATAAGAAATTTACCATTAAAAGTGATCAAGTATTTATTTAATTACATTTCGTGCAATTAATTTCTCACATCGAATTGACGAATCAGATCGTAATTACATACTTAATCAATATATAAAATTAAGGATCATTCTCATCTATACTAATCACTGGTCTCCACTTGCCAGCGTGGTCCTTTCTATGTGGAATGCCATTTATATATTTTATATCGTTTCTTGAGGGAGCATTAATGATGCTTCTCATTCCTAGGCATTCCTCTTTCGATATTTCTGGCTCTACTGACGACTGTTTTTCCGCCATTGTTTCCTCTTTGTTTAATTACTTTCCTTCCTGGAAAAAAAAGTTCCACAGTCATTCGACGATAAATCGATCATTCCTCGGAATTCGACTCGGTGAAGATCTCGTTGAAGACGCAGTATGATATAGCGCTTGTAAAATAAAGGGGGGAAGTTAAGTCATCGCTTTGTTCGTCTCATGTTTATTTATGAGTTATGAGAATCTGAATATTAGATTCCCGCAGGGCTTTAGAGAAACAGGTTCGATTTCTACATGTTTGTGTTGGAAACTGGTTTTTATGGATTACACAATAATTCATTGAATATTAATTTTTATCTAAGCTTGGAGCGCGATAAAAATATTTTGTTAGGTGTTCTAATAATGAGATGATTCACACTAACAATAAAACATTTATGTTTATCTCTAAGCAACACGATGATTATTAGACAGCACAACTTGTATATTACGAAACTTGTATATTCACTACAAAATTTACTATACAAATTGCAATGAAATATTTACTATGAATCACACCACAATAAAATTCCAACAAATTCCTCCATTACAATCATGGAAATTATAAAAACATTTTGATAGCGACCTTTTCGATGAATATTTCACTTTAACGGTACACTACACACACAAAATCCTGTAAAGTCCGAATAAATCCGGTCTTGTGATTAATGAAAAAAGAAATACAAAATAATATTCTATCAATCGCGTTTAATGCTTGGCAGTTCCAGCGTTCGAAAAACCGAAAAAACAAGTTAATTATAGCTCACCGAGTTACAGCGTACAGGTATTCGGCGGAGCCGGTTTTTTTCACAGGTGTCGTCGTCCGATTGTGGCCGTGGACTGGCGTTCTTGTCAATGGTTATCGGAGATTGTCAGCTTATCGGCTCGAAAATTTTATCGCGTTCGTAAAACGGGGGAACACGTCCGTCAATGGACACTCGGGGGGAAAAAAATCGGCACTCTAAACACCGCCGACCGTGTAAACACATCTATCAAGATTGGACGCGGAGAATCCAGCGTTGATCTCACGCTGATTGCCAATTTCGAAACGCGAAAAACGAACTGCTGTTCCGCTCGCGAATTTTTTGCTGCGACCAGCTGCAACAATACACCAAATCATTAATTAAAGCAACTGTAATACATACTTTACCATCTTGTGTACCTTCTTTAAAACGTGTTAGAAATATTGGGTTGGCAAGAAAGTAATTTTGGTATTTTAAGGTGAAATAAAACCGAATTTCTTTATTCAAGCGACGAAGTTCAATCAATAATGAATAAGATATTTTCCCTTTTGTTCGATGATCTTTTGCCAAAAAGAATAAATAAAAGAAAGTTTAATGATTGAAGTTCATTGCTTGAATAAAAAAATTGGTCTCTCTATTTCAGCTTAAAATACCGAAATTACTTTCTTGCCAACCCAATAATTGTAAATACCGGAAATAGAAATTATTGTGAATGTTAAAATAATTGATGACTGCAGCAATAATTTAATGAGATGGACATTTTTAAGGGCATTGTCCAGTCAATATATTATATTACGTAAAATTATAACCTTCTTCTAATAATATTATTGTTGTTAATTATAATAGAATGCTTCACAATTACAATATTCAACATTGTACATCTAGTATGAACATAGTAAAACAATATTGTTTTGGTATTTAGATTATTTGCAAGATTTTTAAGATATGCACTATTCTTTAGATAAAAATTATTTGAACGTTATTTAGTATATAACAATTGATTGACGTTACATACGTAATGGAGAACTGTCTTCTAAGAACTGGTTTGAAGTTTCTAGAGGATACCATAAAATTTGGCTTAACATATCTTCGAGATTACTTGCCAACTCCTCGTTGGTCGAGATAACTCGCATAACGATATAAAACTTGGAACGGGTGTGTCATGTTTGCCTTGAAATTCGATTTTTAACGATTCCGAAAGTTTAATCTTTCTGTTTTAATATCCCTAAGATATTTATCATTTTTCCAAGACCCAGGCTAAAAATATTTAAGAAAAATACTTTGCTTGCGATCTTATTTGCTAGCAACATTAGATCACTTTGCAATAAAATCACGAACAAAACATTGCAGATCAACTTTTCAGACGCCATTATAAGGAGGAGACTTTTCTATTGGGTTGGCAAGAAAGAAATTTCGTTATTTTAAGGTGAAGTAAAAACCGAATTTTTTTTATTCAGGCGATGAACTTTAATCAATAAAATATTTTCTTATTTATTCTTTTTGGCAGAAGATCATCGAACGAAAGGGAAAATATCTTATTCATTAAAGCTCACTACTTGAATAAAAAATTGGGCTCTATTTCACCTCAAAATACCGAAATTACTTTCTTGCCAACCCAATATAAACCAGCATCAAAGAGAATTTTTTAAACTTTCTACAGTCGTTTGAAAAAATCCACATTCGAGGGTCTCAAAGTAGAAATTTCAAACTTTAAAATGAGTCTGGTTAGATCACCGTACGATCTTTTTTGATAAAGTTACAGCAACTTGAATGCCACCAATTTTCCATCGAATTCGTCCTTTAATTTTGAACGCTTCTGTACATTCCGATCGAAAACCATTTTTAGACGCTGAAGTTAGTTTCATTAAAAAGTTGTCCGTCCAGCGGCCAATAATTTCAGCATGACTCGCTCGAAATCCCGCCACAGTTTTTCCAATTTTTTATTCCCACGGAGAGCGTCTGTGCGAAATAACGATGTAAACAAGTTGTTAAAATCACGCGAATATTTTAGCGACTTTTTAGCGAGAGTGGTAGCTCGCGTCACAGTTGCGTGAGAGTTGCAGACGGACCGTAAAGTTGCAGTAGGCATGACGACTCCGTCGACGTACCGTGACGTGGGGATAGGTGTGACGACAAAGGACTGTGGTAGACCGCAAAGCGCGAGTTCGCTGGAAACTGGTGAATTCGTGCTTCAAAAGCGGCTGGAATGTCGGCGAAAGGAAGATTCACGATTTCTCCTCGTTCCCCATCGACTTTGTTGCGAATAACTCCGGATCGGCAACTCCGGAGCGATTTCCCCGACGGGTTTCGTATCCCTGAGGGAAAGCTGCATCGGATACGTGCGGTGACATTTTCCTGTACGAGGCTCCGTTTTCGAAAAATGTTAGCTCGAACGTGTTAGAACGCGACGGCAAACTCCTTTAAAAAAATATTGGGTAATGTGTAATATTGTGTAATAAATTCCTGCGTTTTTTATATTTTATTTTATCCTCGCAATTTTCTGTTTTGTTAGGTAAAGTATATTTTTGATAATAAATTGAACTTTTTTGCCTCCTGGAACTTCCATTGAAAAAGCCTGAAAATTGATCAAAATTAATTAATTCGGAAAATTGAAGCAGATAGGTTTGTAGAGCAAGAAAAAGACTTGCGAATGCATATATATATACTTTACCTAACGAAACACAAAATTGCGGGGAAGGAATAAAATACAAAGAACGTGGGAATTTGTTACACAACCCAATAAATCAGTATCCGGGCTATCAAGTTAAATTTGAACGGCAGCTTCAGATTCTCGGAGAAGAACTGCATCGAAAATGTACAGTAACATTTTCCTCTACAATGCTTCGTTTTCAAGAAAACCTGATGTAAACATGTAGGATGTAGGTCGCGGCATTGACCATCGGCGCCACTGTCGAGCCTGCAGTGGCGTAGTGATCGACGTTAATCTCAATTATCTCGGTAATTAAGCTTCGCACGTGAAAAATGTTTTCTACGTCGTTAACTCGATTTTCATCGTGGAATCGTATCCCGGCGAAATTTCTTGCGAATTATGCTGGGAAATTACTGTTGTGTGGGCGAGTTACAAAACCTACGGAGAAACAGTGTGTATTTGCATGTACCGCGTGACTCACTTTTCCGGACGTACTATACACCACGTCCGTGGAACATGGCTGGCTAGTCCGAAGGACGAATTACCGGGTCCCCGTTGAAATTTTCTCGGCAACTCACAACAGGTAACTCACTTAGTGCCAGAGTCTGTCTCTTGAACCTTTGATACGCAAGCCAATTAACGAGCCCCGGGGAGTCCCCCGAAAAATGAGTTTCCACCGGGGCATGCATTGCCTGAGTGACTACCGCTTTGACGACTTTCCCTGATAATGGGAATTTAATAGGCATGCTCCCCCGGAACGGCGACTCCTTATTATCTCGTTCTGTTTTTCATTATTCCATGTCTCTATCGAACTTAGCCGGCCGAGAAAATTGAGAATTAAATTCGAGTGACATTATCTTCGAGTGACATTATCGGCGAGGAAGGCGTGGAGCGCTATGTAAGAGCTGTTGCTAATCTTCGTTTTCACCGGATTAGCTGGATATGGATTTTACGATCGCGGATAAGAGAGTCTATGCTCAGGAAATATATGTTCTCTAGACACGATCGTGACTTCGTTAGGAAAAATCGTTGTGCTCGTACTATCTGATTTTTGCAGGAGAAAAGCTGTGTATGATATCATTATCTTGCAGTTCTAGTGTTATTTAATCATATTTACAACGTAGTACTGTGTTCTCAGGAGGAAAACCTGCTCAGTAATTTTATGAATATTATGCACAGTGGTAGAATCATGTTTTTAAATATTTGACTGTGCATAGTTCAAGTGAGTCAAGAAAATGATTTGAAACAGCGAGAGTAATAATATATATAGGCAATTATAACTTCGATACTTGTTTTCCTATTGCACAATATCCGGAGCACGTAGTACTACGTTCTCAGCATCATCTGCTTCCTCGAGCGATTAGCGAAAATTAAATGGAACAATAAAAACGAGCATTTAATCTTCAATTTCGATTTCCAATTACACATTATCCGGTGCATGTAGTACTACGTTCTTAGCATCATCTGCTTCCACAAGCGATTAGTAAAAATTGAGTGGGTCAATAAAAATGAGCATTTAATCTCCAATTTCTATTTCCAATTACACGTTATCCGGAGCACGTAGTACTACGTTCACAGCATCATCTGCTTCCACGAGCGATTTGTAAAAATTAAATTGGTAAAAAAATGAGCAAAATAAAGCTTCCATTTTTCTTTCCAATTAGTCGATATCAGGTGAACGTACTACCACGTTGTGGACATCGAAAAATTTCCCATGAAACGCGATAATAAAATCCAACAATTAAAAATTCAATCATTTCGTAATGGTTAATTATCGGAAATGATATCGAATGTTAAAAGATATGGAACTGTTAAAAATTGGAGTCATGATCTGCTTCCACGAGCAAAAATTAAACAGGTCAACAAAAATGAGCAAAATAAAGCTTCCATTTTTCTTTCCAATTAGTCGATATCCGGTGCATGTACCTACTACTACGTTGTCGACATCGAAAAAATTCACATGAAACGCGATAATAAAATCCAGCAATTAAAAATTCAATCATTTCGTAACACGGCTAATTATCGGAAATGATACCGAATGTTACAGGATGAGGGACTGTTAAAAATTGGAGTGGTAAATAATTATCGGCAGTAGCCTCATCTTTCTGACCAGTATTAATGGAACAGCTCGGGAAAAAATTAACACCACGCTATATCCGTAATCTGTCCCGATCTCTCGTCGCTGACGCAGAGACGCGGATAAATAATAAACGCGTCCCAATGGACGCGTGTCCGATGCTAAAACGGAAACCGTTTTGCCTCGGCGGCTTTATAAACGAGAATATCAGTCGCGATCGCGAAATGTTGTAATTCCACGCCGAACACTGCGAAACGTCGTATTTTATTCATAATCTTATCCTACAATATTCCATTGTACATCACTGCACCATTTTTCACAATTTTCACGTTCTCCTTTATTGCGAATCCGAGACCCCGGTGTAGCTCAATTTTTGTTTTCCTTTATTGTAATTAGAAATGAAAAATACTAACGATTGCGCAATTGTCACATAAATGTCTGCTCCATTTATACTGTTGCAATTAAAAACTTCTCCGAACGATGTTATACACGTCAAACAGAGGAAAGAATATTTTCTCAAGATTATTTGTTAATGGGTCGATTATTTGTTAATGGGTTAAGCGAGGTCACTAATATTTTTTGTATTGAAATCTCGTGTTTTCTCTTAGATATTATTGTAGAGTTTAAAAACCGAATCCAACGACTACCCTGACCATACCGTTCCGATCATTCAATCTCAAGATAATTGTGTATGAAAGGTAAATTGTTTAATACTTTCAGACACAGATATTTCGAGACTGAATAATCGAAATGGTATGCTCATGGTGCTCGTTGGATTCGTCTTTTCATGCTCTACAAGAATATCGAAGAAAATTGAAAACAAAATTCCATCGACCTTGAAAAATCTTTAATAAATCACCATAGAGAAGAGAGATTCTTCGTTCTGAACAATTTTGTCGTACAATAGTAAGTGGGATGAATATTTAGGCGATTCAAATTAGCAGAGATACAATGTACAGAGAACCACGAGAGTGTTTGAACGCACTTTAAAACTATAAAAGTATAACTTTTTTATGATCAGACCAAACAACCTGACTTTTTCTGAGCAATTAGAAGAAATGATTTACCAAATGACACGCAGAAAAGATTTTGAAAAAATTGCAATTGCTAAGAATTACATGAGAAAGTAAAAGAGGCACTATTTATAACTTTTTTTATCAGAGCCTGTAATGAAAATTTAAAATATGCGTTTTGTAGATCTGTGTTAGTTATAATACACATGCTGAAAATTTCATCGAGAAAATGTGGATTTGAAGCAGAAATTGACCAAAAGTCGCGGAAAACTATGATTTTCACCACATTCAACCACTTGTAGCTCTTAGGTATGTTAATCGATTTTAATAAAATTTTCAGCATGCGTATAACTAACATATATATTAAATTTTCATTAAGGGCCCAAATGAAAAACGTTTCAAAAAATGCTTTTTTTATTTTTGCACGCAACCTTGTAAATTGTAATTTCTGGAAAATCTTTTTTGCAGATCATTCAGTAAAAACCAATGCCTCTAACATTTCAAAAGAATGCAGGTCGTTTGGTCCGATTATAAAAAAAAGTTATACTGTTTCAAAGTGCGTTCAAATACTTTCGTGGTTCACTGTACGTGTGCGCGTTCTTCGTATTCCGGACGAATCGGAAACACGGAAACAGGAGAAAGAGCGTTTATCGCGCGGCTTATCATGAGTAAAACGAAAACGTGCGGATATTTCGTGGGGGCGAAACTGTCGTTTTGCAGCGCCGTGGGACGATCCACGGCGGAAGTTCCAGATGGGATCGTTGATGGAATCGTACGGGCGCCGAGATCATTCGTCGCAGTTGGTTTATTGGCCGGCTTTTATCGCGTTCTCCGTAAAACTGAGCTCCCGGGCGAAATTAAACGGGGCGACGACGACCGTGACGGGAGGGGTGGGGGATAGACCGCGTTCTCCGCGAAACCCGTACATAACTCCGGGGAAAATATCTCTCCCCAATGGCACCCGGCCGCATGGCGTACTATTACGTGATTTGATTCGCGCGCCGCGGGAACGTAAACGCGATATTACGTGCCCGGTGTTGTAATCCATGCAATTTTTCCGACGCGCGTGTTTCATAATGTCGGGCCGGTTTAACGGGGCGTGTCACGGTGATAACGTAGTGCTACGTGTTTTGGATGTACATACAGCGGTCGGGACACCGTTTCTTTCATTATTAAATCATCGCGCCGCCGAACGCACGCCCTTATTTACTTCCCGTAACGTTGGCAGAATCATCGAATGATTAACTGTTACATTTTATCGTCTCGCAGCCGATTTTCAAGCTGAGAACGTAACTGCAAAATGGAAATCGAAGTTACCTGTTTTCCCAAATATTTTTCACTGCCATATCTAATTATCTTTCTGTCAATGCTGAGAACGTTGTACTACGTGCGGTGGATATCGAGTAACTGCAAAATGAAAATCAAAGTTATCTGTTTTCCGAAATATTTTCACTGCCATATCCAATTACTGGACTGCGGATCTTTATGCATCTATAGCAAAATTGAGTGGACGAAATTGAAAATTGTAGGGAAATTTTAGAAATTGAAGATGTCGATATATGATTTCTCATCTATTAAAATTATTGAGGGAAGAAATAACATTCTGTTTGGTTTCTATTCCTTGCAATCGATGCAGACAGTTTTTATTTTGCATGAAGATACTACCTTTCTGTCAATGCTGAAAACGTTGTAGTACGTGTTTAGGATACCGAGATTCACCAGAAATCCACAATTGGAGTTTTCAATGTTTATTTTTGTTTCTGTCCTACTTTATGATAATCAATGTCCCGCTGATCCTGTCGATGCTGAGATACCTCGTGCTGGAGATCTCGGTTTCTCGCAAGCAGAATAATCAATATTTTTTCTCTCGTAATAAGTTTCCGTTACGCTCCAGTATATGCGCGGGTTCAGCCAGAGAGTGTCGGTTGACTGTCAAGTGGCGTGGAGCCGTCTGCGAGTAAATCTGACTACGGTATAGCGTTCTTCGTGTCGCTGCGAATTAATAAAAGCCCTGGCGCGCCTCGCGGGGAAGCGCGAGTGGGGAACCGATGTGGAAACCGGTGAATCTCGGAGCGAATTTTCGCGACAAGAGGATCCGAGCGGCAACGGATTCTCACGACAGGCTTAGCTGCCCTTTTTATCGAGGCTACGATTGCCTCAGTTGGCTTACGCGATTCCGGGAAAAGCCGTGGGAAAATCGGCAACTGTCGTAACTACGTAATCGGAGCGTGAAATCGATAAGAGAGGTCCCTTTTCCCGTGGCAGAGCGCCGCCGTGCCACGACGCCTCGCGAAAACACTTTATTAGATACGTGACTGGAGGAACGCCGTGACGCGACGGCTCGGACACCGTCATTACGACGATGTTTTCCGATATAAATTATACCTTTGTTTTATGTCACCGGAAACCAAGTGTTTTATAGCTTCGCGCGTCGCATCGCGTAATTGCTTTGCGCTCTGGAATGTTTCTTTTTCACGTGCACGCTGTTTCAGGTAATTTTGTAGATCTGGAATGATCACATGATATCAGAGTTGAGCAAAAATTTATTCAACGATTAACGAATAAATTTCTACTTCAATCGCTCTCTCTCTAATCCGAATTAACAATTAAACTCCTACTTTAGTCGTTGATTGTGGTTAACGATTACATTCTTTTCAATCGTAATCGTCAATCGGGTGATTGATTGATGATTAACTGCTGAATTTTCGAAATGAAATACGGAATCAAAACTGTATGCATACTGAAAGAAATGTGAACTAAGTTTTTGTTGAGATATATTTCTGTGTCAATTCTTCATCTCCGCTCTCTCTATCTCTCTCTCTCTCCCTCCTTATTACAATTTATGGATAGACCGTGTAACTTCAACAATTGATTAAATCTGTCTCCGATTTTTCGACGATTTTTAATCAACGATTGTCGATTTTTCAATGATTACCTTTTTTAATCGTACACATTAATCAATCAATCTTGATTAAAATTTAAATCGATTAATGCTCAACTCTGCGTGATATGAGGATCCAAAGATCCAAGGGGGCCCATGTTCTATGGGTCCTACAGAAAGTCCTTAGATCTAGAGATTGACAAATCCAATAACCCAAAGTGTCCAATGTTTCGAAATTTAGCAAATCCTATGACCCGAGGACTAAACAAAATTTTGAAGTCCCAAGGTGGGGAGAAACAGAAGCAGAAGTTCAAGAAATAAAAATCCAACAACCTAAAAATTAAATTCTAAAATCCAAGACTAAATAAAGTACAGTCCAGAAGTTAAAAAATTTCAAGACTGAAAACTGAAATACTCCACAGCCCAAAGAGTCGGGGATACAAAAGCAGAAGTCCAAGAAATAAAACGTTCTAGAAATACAACAACCCAAAAATAAAATTCTAAAATCCAAGATTAAATAAAATACAGCCCAGAAGTTAAAAAAATTTCAAAACTGAAAACTGAAGTATTGCACAGTCTAAACTCGCAAAGATTCCACCACCCGAATACCTGTAACTGCAGTAAGGTACACGGAGCACCAAAGAAGCGTAAGCTTCGGTAAAAATCAAAATTCCTTAGATACTCGAGATTCCTCGGTCTCAGTCACGCCGTTAGTTACCGATAGAGATAGTGTACCTCTCTGCAGCGAGAAATTCTCGTGTCTCGAGCGTTGAAACAATCCGATGGCTCATTTAAGAGGTACGGCCTGCGCTTCCCTTTAATTCGTTTGTTTCACGGAGGAGAGTAAGTTTCGGCGATTAATGCGCGCTACTTTAGCTGTTGCATATGTATTAGAGATCGTGGTTTAACACTAAACCTACCACGAGGGGTCAAATGACCCATTTTATAGTTAAAAATTTTATTGCACTACAAATGATATGTGGGTTTGTTGTGTTTCTTGCGCCCCACGTTTTTCGTTTTAAATCTCACAAGTATTTTCATAGCCATTAAACATTCACAATCACAAATTTTCAGGACTATCTATATGGGGCTAGGAAAAATTATTTTATACTTTTTAGTCCGTCTTAAAAACGTGGTATTTTAAAAAAATACATATATTTTCATTTAAATAATTATTTTCTGCTTCTTAGCCTTGTGCGTGTGAAATTTTTCAATCGATTTTAAACATTTTGATGAGATTATAACAGATACATGTAGTAAATTTCAGACGGTATTGCGATCGCGCCATATCGAATAAATAAAAATAAATTTTTAGAAAATACCACGTTTTTAAGACGGACTAAAAAGTATAAAATAATTTTTCCCTAGCCCCATACAGGTAGACCTGAAAATTTGTGGTTGTGAATTAACCGTGAACTAACCCTAACCGGGTTAAAGAAGTCTTCTGTAACTCGGTTAGGTGGGTTAGGATGGGTTTTGTAACCCGAACCGGTTTCGGGTTAAGATTCGCAACCCTGACCACACGTGCACACGTGTGTTTACATACACGTGAAATAGTGATCTCTAATATGTATAGCGCGTGCAGACGGCGGCGGTCTCTGGGGCATTCTGTGCAGCTCCGGCAGACCAAGAAAAAATCCGCTCGTTGGAAATCCATGACGCTTTAATCAACGGCTTTTAATGGACGTAAGGAATCCGCTTGCTCGCGCGCGCGCGCGCACACGGCTCTGTTTAAATGCTGCCGGTAATGGGCTTCTGCCATTTAGAGTCCGTGGAATCCGTGCCGTATGCAAATGACATTCGCGAAACACTGCTCGGTGAACGATTTCAATTCTACCCGCGGAGATTTGTCTTTCGCCGCGGTTATTTATTTTCTCGGGCGATCACGAGGCGAAAACGAGCGATCTCCGAGCCATTAATTACATTCACATTATGGGAATTTCCCGTACTCGTGTATTATATAGATGAAATAAGAATGTTCATATTAAAAAATTGTCCGACTTAAAACTGCTGAAATCATGTGGTTGTACAATGAAAGTACAACCACACATTATTACAACAAATAAATCGAACTCCTCGCAACGTTCAGAACTGAATATAAACGATCGATGAAGCAATGTTACTGTAAATTGCTCTTTAAATTTCGCCGCGGTACTGAAATCAGGAATATCATTATAGTGCAGAATAAAATACGAAATAAATGAGCACCGCTATTTGGAATATTCGGGGAGAACATTGAAATATCGACGAAGCAATTTTACTTTAAATGTTTTAAAAATCGCCGCAGTCAAAGATACTGAAATGTGGAATGCAACTAAAATGCAAAATAAATATGGAATATATAAATCAAACACCGAATAAATGAACACTGTTATCGGCAAAGTTCAATATATCGACGCAACTGGTTTTCCTCTTTTTAATCGTGCGGGTCGGAGATCAAGGGGGCGAATTATTTGCGAACGACATATGGGGCCGTTCGAACGTGGAAATATTGGAGCCGGTCCTCGATTCGGTTCCGGTGCTCTGGCGTTTCGCAGCCAGGTAAGTGTTACTCGGACCATTATCGGTGGAGTTTAATGATTCGCGCGGCGATTGGCGGTTTGCCTGAACGACGCGAATTAACATACTTGATGCCCGTTCCCTGTAGCCCCTGGTTTACCGTGTTCACCGCAGTTCGACGCCTCTATCGATCCCGCATTCGGAAGAAGCCTGTGCATCGAGACCCTCGTTATCGATTCCCCGCTGACATCCGATTTAAATAATTCTTTATACGCCTATTCGGCCCCGGGGTCTCGAAACGAGCGCTCTTAATTTCCAAACAGATTCTATGGAATTTATCACGCCCTCTGCCTCGTTTCTCATTGGGAACTGTTGTACAAGGCGTTCTAAATTTTTTAAATTCCTGCAGAAAATTTTTATCATTGGTGGACCATTTTTCTTTAAACACCCTGTATAACGAGGCTTATAACGAAGCCTTATAACGAACCCTTAGCGAGGCTCTGAATAGCAATTTGCTTCGAGGATTTATGTACGATTCCGAATAATTCTGCGTTAAAGATAAGGCATTCCATGAAAAATTACATCAAGAATTTTTATATGAAACGCCCTGTATAATAGGATTTTTCACAGAAGTTTTATACGATTTTATATAATGCTGTATAAACCTGAAGAAGGTCTATGAAAAATTTCTGAGCGAATTTTCTTACGTTCGTGTGTACTTCATATGAAACGCCCTGTATAATTAAAGTTCTGTCCTCAATGTAAATCTGCCCAGATCTAATGGAAAATGATTCCACGTGAAACGTTTCAAAGTTTGTTTCATTAAGTTAGGTGCAAGTACTAGCAATGAATTTTTAGAAAAATTTCGAGTCCTATTTTCTGGAACGTTATGATTGGATTTAACTCGAGGATAGATCAAGATCAAGTCTTGCTATAAGTTAGGTGGTAAGATGAGCTACGGAAGGATGAAGGCCGTTGAAACTGTTCTCCATAATGATGTTGGAAGAATCAGGAAGGTCTTAGGATTTTATGAAACACCTCCTGTCTTCATTACGTGCGAAAATCCGGAATCATATCTGAGGATCCCCCTTCTTTCCCTGTGATAGCCGTGCATTCCATCGCGGGCAGATATGAAAAATTTTTCGTTGGGATTAGGCCTGGTATTTCCCTTTGATCCGGGTGTAGTGATGGGTATAAGTCGCTCGCGAACACAAGTTTCATTAAACTTTTTTTCCTGTTCATCTGTTCACACGAACTGACAACTATCAAAATTTTTATCTTCTTAATTATTGAGCATGTATTAGCAATAGATTGAACTAAAATAAATTAATATAATCTGACTAGGTTAAAATTTATGAATCAGTCGAAATAACCTAGTTTTAGTTTGACAAAAGTTGGAGTTAGTAGAATCTAGTAAATTATTAATAAGTTGGGTGAAATTTAATTTGATTTAATTTATATTGTTGTAAGCATGTTTAATTTGTGTTAGGTCTGTTCCATTTACGTTCGGTGAATTGTTTTGTGGTTTAGGGGATTATTTGTGATATTGGAAGGCTATTAGAACAAGCGGGTTGGAATTGATGGGATCGTGTCGGTGTCGAACCCATCACTACCGAGCGATGGTCTGAAGCGATTCCGAGCGGATTGGCGCAAGGGATAAAGGCTTTCCGGTACATTGTCGTTCCTCCTTGAATTATTGACATTTCTCATGCTTCCGCTACATGGGAACTATGAGCCCACCGAAATTGTACGAGATCTCGTGTAAGCATACATCGCAATCCGCAAACATTTCTCAGTCCATCAATAAGCAGTTCGTAACGCGAGAGTGCTTTTCAAATGGAAATACATAAATCCATCGTTTTTCTCTCTGATCGTTGTACAAATTCCGTTTCTTTGCGATGCTTAACATTTCTGACAGGAGGAAATTGCAAGAAAAATTTTATACGATACATTCATACCACAGTGAAAACGAATGAATGGGACGTTATCAAATTGAATTTCTCGCTAATAAGATAATAGATTAAAATATAATAAAATTGATTAAATATTAAATCACAGAGAAAATGAATTAATGAAATTCTTTTTAATTATGAGAGCAAAAGGAGATTAATTAAAATTGAAGTGAAAATAATGTGTCATGCTTGTTAAAATGTCTGACAGAATAAAAAATTTTTATGAAATCTGTAATTAGACCATTCGTCCATTAAAATTTATTTAATGAAAGAATATTTTATTATTATAATGAGAGAATAGTGTACAGATCAAACAATAAATGTTTGTATTTAACCAATTAATTAATAACGAATATTCATTTATCCATGCGCACTAATCACGATAATTCCCGCCATCGACGCGTTGATAGCGAAATTTTCAGCGACGAACGTGCTGGTAATGAAAATTTGAGCAGCTTGTGCGCTTAGTAGCGGAACTTCTGATATCCGAAGTCATAATAATGAAACTTTGCAAGCTAAGCGTGCGAGTTAAGAGCGATCACTTTCCGAAGTAAGTGTCTTAACAGTGAAAACTTAAACAAGCCTTGAAAAATTATTCACTTGGCGAAAAAATGTGTACAATAAAAAAGAAACTGTGCGCATAAGACCGCGCGACCGAAGTGAAAACTTCGTGACGGATCAGACTCATACACTGCCCAGCAATTGTGTACGCGTGCGTCTAAAGAAGTTTTCACTTAAAAACTAGACTGCGGATGTTTATGCAATTTTCAATTTTCGTAGATGAATTTTAAGAAACAGGGATAAAATAGAATCTTGTTTTTCGTGGTAGTAGCCTTTTTAGATCTGAAATAAATTAAAATTGTACTAAATTCTGTCACACTTTATATCCTTGCATTTTTTGAAAATTTTCAGAAGCCATAATTGCGTAAAGATCCGCACTCTAATAATGAAATATATAATAAAAATTCTACTATGACCAAACTCTTCCCTAGTATTATCATTATTATTGCTTTATTTCAGCCTTACAGCTAAGAAATATGACTTGGTTTATAGCATCCTAACTTTACAGCAGAGTTGGGCATTGATCGATTAAAATTTTCACCAAGATTGATTGACTAATGTGTACGATTAAAAATTATTGGAAAATCGACGATTGATTCAATCGATTGATGAAGTTAATCGTCAATCGTTGATTAAAGAAAGAAATCATCGAAAAATCAGAGACTGATTTAATAATTATTTGTTGAAGTTAATCGCTACTGTAATAAGTAGGCATATAGAGATCGTATTATAGACCAAATGACAATATACCTAAACTCAGTTTACGAATTTTGATTCCGTATTCCATTTCGAAATTTCAGCAGTTAATCATTAATCGATTACCCGATTGACGATTACAATTGAAAAGAATGTAATCGTTAACCACAATTAACGACTAAAGTAGGAGTTTAATTGTTAATTGCGATTAAAAAAAAAAAAACGATTGAAGTAGAAATTTATTCGTCAATCGTTGATTACATTTTTGCCCAACTCTGCTTTACAGATCTATCTAATTCACACATTCGGTCCATACCTTCTCTCTCTCTCTTTCTTTGTCTCACTCATTCCTACTCTGACCTACTCTGTTCGTATCCTAATTATTGCATCCTTTCCTAACTGTTGCCTAGTATCGGCATAATATTTCACGTAAAGTGAAGATCATCGATCATCATTCCAAATAATTTTCTAAAAAACCTTTTCCTCCTTAATGCGTGAGTAATTGCTGTACGTAAATCACAAGGAGACCGGTTCCCGGGTGCATCGGAACGCAAGAGCATCCTGGATCCGACAATAACCGCGACAGTATGCGCCGGATCGAAGGTGGACGAGCCGATTAAGCCGTAAATCATCGATCGATCACCGACAACAAAAGATATCCGGGTTGCGCGTCCTCGTAAATCTAATTCGAACCGCGGAAAAGGACCGCCGCGCATTCCGACGTTGCCGCCGCGTTTTTACGACGGTGTATAAATCAAATCGACGAGATTTACGATGTTATCGTTGCCCACGCAAATGCCATTATTCCGCCGGCTTCTTCGGCGTGCGCCCTCGCGAGGAACGCGGACGCATAAACTCGTCGGAACCCTTTGTGACGAAGGGTTGAAAAATGCGATCGTCAACGGCGCATTATAACGTCGTTACACTGTCACGCGGTGCAAAAATCGAGGTCGAAAAATTCTCCTGAAAGGAAAACTGAACTCGACATTGTTAATTTACTGTGAAAAAAAAATTATTTACCACAGCTCCGGCTTGCAACCGTAACACGAGATTATTGTAACGTTACAGGATAACAATGTTTGCTCGAAAATGAACAAATATGTACGTTCCGCCGTCGGAACTACCTCGCGTTCCTTTCCAAAGCACCGGTAACGAACCCGTCCGAGTCCACTCAGTGACACAAGCAAATTTTTAACAACGTTTGTCGTCTTGTTAAATCGAAGCGAGCTTCCTCGTGCTACTAAAACGGCAGAAGTTCCTCCCTCGCTGATCTCTCGTTCGTTCATCGCGCGATTCTTAACGATCACGATGGATCCTTTGGTGCGAAATCTTCTGCATTTTTATCGCGAACATGAAACGAACAGTTCCAACAGTTGCCCATTTGCTGCATTTTTTCTCACGGAACAACTGCGCAGTTTCAATGTTCCACGGAGAAGTTCAAACACAGCTTGAACAGATTTGCAAGAGTCGTCCTGAAGTTTTCTTAGAGATATTACTTACTGCTCGCTTAATGGGAGCAATTTAAACCGCGCCATTTTACAGAAAATTGGCACACTGCATTCAAATTTGATTCGAGAAGATAACTGAACGTAGAAGCGCCTCTAAAATAAAAATTTTGAAAAGTAATAGGTTCACCGAAATCGATGTTTTACAATTTTATTTGTATGACGTCCCGGTATCCGTTCAGACGGAAAGATGAGAAGGAGGTCGGATATTTTTTAATAAATATTTTATGT
This sequence comes from Lasioglossum marginatum, assembly GCA_028455795.1. Taxonomy (NCBI): domain Eukaryota; kingdom Metazoa; phylum Arthropoda; class Insecta; order Hymenoptera; family Halictidae; genus Lasioglossum; species Lasioglossum marginatum. Next base: position 1,867,443 of record CM052277.1, read on the forward strand.
TCAGCCGCGTCAAACGAATAATTTTTCCGACTGTCGTTCTCATTTTCCCGGGGCGGTGGTGGCGCTGGCGAATGGGGTTCGCGAATAACTCGGCATTATTTTGCACCGCACGACAAGAGCGAGCCTCTGGGATTAAATCCTTTCACTGAATGAGATCTTGCCAGTATTAAATAATTCCTAATTAAACTTCTAAATCTGGCGCGGATCCTGCCCGTATTGTTGCGTGCCACGGCCATCTTGGAACACGAGGATCGCGCAGGAATTGAGCTATGACGTCCGCGGATCCTGTCTTGCGAATATTCGCAAGATTAATTTTGGCGGATTTTGGGAAACGAGGGAATTTCGAAAATCCGTCATGGGAAATATTCCACTCGATTAATTAAACCTTTCCCTTCCAGGTTCCATGAAACATTTCAAATATGCAGGAATTCGCTTAAGAAATTCTGTACTGCAAATTTCTATGCAAATTGCAATTTTCATAAATTATATAACATAAATTGAAATTTCCCAGTTTCGATACAGAAACTGAAAAGGAACAAAATCTGTCCTGACGTGCCGAGAGTGTATCGTCACGAGAATGAATTTTTCAGTTTGTATAAATGATCGCCAAGAGTTGTAATCATTATGGAAGAATCTGAGAAAATGTAGGAGAACGTACCCCCTTTAATTACAGCCATTTCGGCAGTCAGATTCCGGTCCATTGCAAAAGAATCCCGCGAAAGAGGAGCGTAGTTCTGGTTGCGGCACAAAGGAGCAATTTATTTTCTTGAGCATCCATTAGCAGTGCTAGCAGGCCTTCGAGCAATGTTCGGGCTCCTTCTAATGAAATTGCTTTGACATTATCGCCGGCCGATCTCCGCTAATAGCAGCCGGGAATGCCAGCACGCGCTGAAAACAGAAAGCGATCGACAGAGTGAGACACAGACAAGACTTCTTCTTCTGTCGAGGATAGAGACTTCGGACTATCAACACTAAGAGTTTCAAGCCCCCCATATCGTATAGAAATAGTTGTACAATATCAAAATATTATGGAACGACTCAATATAGTAGCTTAAGGGGGTAGACCAGTGATTCTTAACCTTTTTGAAGTCAGGGAACACTTTTGATTATATGAAAAATTTGCGGAATACCAAAATTAATGATCCAAAATACAAACAAAAATATTCCGCGTAGAAATAAATATATTTAATATGTTTCGCGGAATTTCGCGGAACACCGGTTAAGAACCACTGTGCTGGACTTTCTTTTCCAGGATTGCAAGGGTGCGGGATGCGTCTTCTAATTTCTCGATAATGCATGCGCCGGGATTTTTCAGTAGTGAAAAGCGCTTGATAAAAGATCAATCTAGGCCGCAATTGCCCTCAAAAGTCGTATTTTTACGTTTACGAGGCGTAATCTGCATTATTCGGAAGCATAAAGCTGCGCATTTAGCTATTTTCATAAAGCTGCGGAAGCTACATGCTGCCGAATAATGCAAGTTACGCCTCGTAAACGTAAAAATAGAGCTTTTGAGAGCGTTTGCGGCCTAGATTGATCTCTTATCTAGCGCTTTTGACTACTGAAAAACCCTATTGCATGCATTATCGAGAAATGAGAAAGCGTATCCCGCAATCCTAGAAATGAGTCTATCCAATAGCGCGTTATAACTAGTTGGGGCCTTGGACTACTACTTAGAATTTCGGGGCCCCCGGAGAAAAACGTAGAATTTGGATCTTGGATCTTGGTCTGTGTTCAAATTTCCGGGCATTTGCCCAAGTTGCCCATAAGCTAACGCGCCACTGAGTCTATCCCCTTAACCAGAAGGTCTTTTTATGTTTTAATGAATGCAAGTGAGTTCTACTTCATCAAATTGGAATTACATGCTTTCAACGTTAAAGCTACCAAGCACACAAGGCGCGTACCCAGAAGAAAAATACACAAACGCTGTTGATAATTGACAATGATTAGGGCGCGCTCGATACACCTAACCGGAATGGAACACCAGTTTAGAGGACAAGAGAGTCACGCGGCGCGGCCGTATCGATTTGGTTCCCTTTGTAAGATGCATGGTTCACCGTCGCTAATGACGAGACGATGGTGGCGAGCGCGTTAATGGCGGAAGGAGTGCAATATGCATCACAATGCCAGTGGGCATGGAGACGGTATTGATGGAAGCATTAATAGTGCCTTGGAGAAGTTGATGGTGTTGGTGATTATATTAATAGCAACGCTATTTTAATGGTGATGGCGAATGGAATGAGAAAAATGGAGGACAACGGAGTCAGTGGGACCAGTAGTTAGCAATATAGAACTGCTTTGGGAGTGAAGCTGTGGGAACGATGAGGATTAATGGGTCAGGGGAGTCAAAAGTCTATTGGGAATCGTTGGAGCCACTTCTTTTGCTTCGGAGTGCTAATTCATGGCTCAAAACTCTGTCGAGGAAGAAGCTGAGTAACTTTGCGACAGTGTGCAATAATATTGACAGTCAGGGAGTGGGACCGCTAGGACAGAATAGGTCAAAATGGGTCAATAGTCTATTGGGAATTGTCAGAGCCCTTTGTTTCACTTCAAGACCCTAACCACAGCCCCAGAACTCTGCCAAAAAGTATGAGATATAGCTTTACTAATGCTATATGATGCTTCGAATCTAACTGTTTCAGAGAAGTATGCTCACAGCGAGGATCCTAGGTATACTTTGTTCCTATAGTTTGTTGAAACCTGCAGACCATTAACGGTTTAGTTCTACCATCAAAGTTTACAACTTTTCTCTATGGAGTATCGTCAGAGTTTAGATGTGTATTCATGATCCGCCTGACCTATATAGTTTTGGGGTATCATCCAGTGTTAGTAGAATTGCCAATACTACGGCTACATACCAGTTACATCAAAAGCCTTTGATCAGCTGGCAAACTTTGCTATTTGATCAAGTCCATATGCCAAGTGCAACTTCAGTGCTGTAGTGTTTAATGGAAATGTAATTACCATTAGATGATAATTTAAGCTGCGTGATACTAATTATTGTACCGTTTGAAGATCTGACGGGCTTCATGTATGGGCCTTGAGATGTCCATCAAGGTAATTCGTGCAATCATTCTACAGGATAAGGCCGAATAACACGTACGAGCGGGAACGAGGCGATTCCTTATGAAGAAATAAGAAGAAAGTATAAAATAACGTTTATCTATGCGAGGCATTGTTTTCGAGAGAATCAAATTTGAAAATGTTACCACAATCTTGTGCATACTTGCTTACACTTCGTTGTAACGAACGACGTTGACAACGAGCATTCTATAATTTACCTTTATTAGGTTCGGGTAGAGTCACGATTCAAGATGACAGGGCTGAATATTCAACCGACTTGTTTCACTGACTTGTCATTTGGTAAATACAAAATAAAATAATTATCACAATGAACACTACACGTACACAAACTCTACTGCCACGATCAAGTTCGGGCTTTACCGGCAGAGGGCAGTTAGGTCGCTCCTTCTGAATCATGTGGTGCTGTATGACAAAGGTAGACAAGACTTTATTAAAAAATCAAGAAAAGTTAATATAAATCCTCCAGTAGATGTAAGTTATTTTTTAAGCGAACCAAAGATTAGACTGCTAAAAATACTCAAAGAATATTGTGATGTAAACGACATTAAAGTATAAGGTATAAAAACAAAAAAAATTAAGAAAAAGCGCAACACATAGTACTGGATAAGTCTAATTGTAACTTAGATATAAGATATGAATGTACAGTTGGCTAATGGATCCGAGTGGATTCAAGCCTTTTTATATTTTTGTTGTTGTTAAGCTTAATAGCAATAAAGATATTTAATAAAAAAAAAAAAATCATGTGGTGTGCTACAGGTGCGCAGTGTTTCGATTAGAACCAACTTTTCTCGCGCATGCGCGACGATTTCAGCCTCAGTAGCGCATAAAATGGGGTACCTTGAGCACCCCGCAGAATTTTAAAAACTTATTAGTATATACATATGAAATATTGAAATTTAATATAATTCAAATTTATTCTTCTATGATTATCTATGACTATCACTCGTCCCGCCAATAATACCGGTACACTCCCGCCAATATAACTGCCTCAGGGCTCTGGCTGCTCTGCTACTGCTCTGGAACACTGCAAGTGCGTGTCATTGTCAATTACTCAATTTATAGAATTAAATCTTGATAAATATGAATCTATGAGAGATCTTAACGTGAATTGTATGGTTGCATAGAAGGTCCATTTAATAGTAAGTTCTAATAAAGATTAATTAATATTTGGCTAGGAGTAAATGATATTTATCTCTGTATCCATGTCTCTCACTATGCTTCGCGGAATCTGTCACCTAACAATTGGCACGACGCAAGCCGATACTGTCTCGCGTGGATGGAATGTAATTAATTATGCTTACCAGAAACGCAATCGGCAGTCTCATTAGTGCGTGTCGTTTCATGAAATTAATTCAACACATCGTAATGTCGTTACACTCCTCCGCGGCTGGCTACTAACTTATGTTTGTTCATATAATTCGCTTGCCGGAAGCGCGCAATCAATTACCGGCGCGTTCTGTTGACTCTTCACTTCCGGCGGCGCGAAATTCAAATTCCTGACTCACCAATTCCGCGGTATTTTTCGAGCTCGAGATGAATATTTACGTTGAAAAATAAATGAAAATTCATGTCCGTTTCCTGTTTTCGAGAGGAAATTCTTTCTCTATTAAACTGACGCAACAAAGTTGCACTCTGTACTCTGTTTATAAGAGACATTTGTATGCTCTTTAATAAATAATTGCTGTTGGAAATCGTGATGTTCGGCAATTTTTCGAGGCAGATATTTTTCGGAATTGTAGTCTCAGCGGTCGGGACTTTTGGGAGTTGCGGTTTCACCGTCAGATGTTTTTAGAATATTCTTTCTCTTTCTGTTTCAGAGGCACAAGCGGTATAGACATAGATCTACGCAGGCTGGACATAGACCAGTGCCCACTGCCACCTGGATCCACACAGCTGAACATATTTGCTGCCAGTGACAAGTGCAAGAAGCGGACCACAGAAGTCAGTGATCGTTTAAACATTTTCTTACTTGAAGATCAGGCGTTTTAAAGAAATAGCAAATTAGCAAATCGCTTTCGAAAAATAAATAACGTAAGCGTTGAATTGTTTTCCAAAAATTATGTAACGGGATTTCCAGTGTAGATTCATTTTCAAAAATTAATTCGGCAAATTTGCAATTTGGCAGAAACTGTACATCATGTAAAGTATGAATAAAGATAAATGAAAATGTGTTTTCTGGAAACACGTAAGCAGCTTGCCCATGTAAATTCATTCGCAAAAATTAATTCAGCGACCAGGGGGTGTAATTTCAAGGCACAGGGGATGCAAGATTGTTCGAAGTATGAATGCATAATTGTCGTTGCAGTGTATCGCCATTCCTGGGCTTGGATTCCGTCGAGGAAGCTACAGATGCGTCTGCAAACGTGGATTTTATTATCCGGACACGAAATCAGTGAATCGATACTACAATGGCACCGTCATCGAGGAAGAGTACGAAAAGCTGATGATGGTGAGTGATTTTGCACTTGAAAATCATATAACGTTTACATGGAAATCCATTTTTCATTTTAGACTATAAGCTGTAGCAATTTTACGTTTTTAAATAATTTTTCGATTGTTATAATTCAAACTTATATATAAATAATATATTAATTTATTATCGTACGAATTTCATAATAATTATTGTGCTTTGTATTAATCCAATGAACATGTAGAATCTTTGATAAGGCTGATGATTAATTTGATCTTAATGAAGAGTGTAGTTAATATGTATATAGCATTATGGAACAAAATTCTTCGATTGTTCTGTATATAATTATGTTATGATTTTATAATCGAACACACATTCTGCCATCATTATCCTTGATAAACACGGGCGTACGATGTTGCAAGAAAACAACGAACGCCATTATATCCTGTGTCTAATTAGACACAAATATTTATTCGCGTGAATGAGGCGGCTCTGCATTATGCACCGGTGCACACTATATCTTCTGTGTTATCTGGTTATTGGACCTGTCGAAAATATTAATAATTACTTCTACCCAGTATTTCCCTGCTGGCCTTATGTTTACCGGGAAATGCATTTGTAAGATAATAGGGTCGGAAAAAAAGAAATCGTTTTCACGATAATACAAATAATTGCATTACAGAAACGCAATTGCAGGAATGCATTTTCTATCAAGTAACTTCTTATGAAATGAAATTGCAGTAAATGTTAAAAATGAATTGAAGTGAATTAAAATAATAATGACTTAATAATTCAATGCAACAAAAATATGTCCGCAATATTGAATCATGCTGGAATACACTGTAAAAAGTGTTTTGTCCCTAGGTCATCTAGTCTCCTAGTAATAAATTCTGAAAAGTGACAATTTTCGTGTAACTTTGTAGCAAAGGTCGATGAGAACGATCATCGTTTATTATGAAAACGATTGCGCAGTCGGAAACAAAAATTCATACACAATATTGAGTCATGTTAGAACACAGAACCGCGTTATCTAGTTCGTCAGTAATAAATTCCTAAAAGTGACTCATTTCTGGGACAATTTCAATTGAATCGCAGATAGCGTATCACATTTGTGGCTTTCGCAGCAGTAACGTTGCATCAGCATAAAATTTAGGTTACTGGAGTAGATTACTTTCAACTTCTACTGAATTTATAGAACGGATAATTCCATTGGATGCTCCATCATCGGGGAGCTGGTTAACCTCGATTCTAATTAATTAAGGCATAAGGACCTCACAATTAGCTCTCTCACGTGAAATTGATTTGATAAATGTAACCACGGCGAAAAATTCTGTTCAAAAATTCGTTGGTGGTAAAAGGATCTATCTACCGGCTGTTTTAAAATTACAATTCCTCTTCAAAATTGTACTTTGGCACTTTGTATGTTCAACTTTATTTCTACTTTATGTGCTATGTGAATAATATAAATATAAAATATAAATTAATATAAATAATATGATATTACTAAATGTGTATCATTTTATTTATAGAGAGCGATGACTATCGTTACAATGAAATATTTATGCCGAATGAACTCCAGCTAGTAAGTTCAGAGATAATAATAACATATAATATGTCATTTGATCATGAGAAAAGCAACATTAATTAACAAGAATAAAGACAGCAGGGATTTACACGAAAATTATTATTTAAAATGCAAACACGGAAATGTGTCATTGCAGGCAATATTATTCACCATACGCAGCAGGAGCTTACGCGGATTTATGTTTTATGAAGCCATTTACATCAGACTCACCAAGAAATGGAGTTAATACTGTTTTAGCAGTAATAATCAGCAATATGAGAATTAACGGAGAAATGTATTAAGCTGCGTAAAACCTCCTGTGTCAAATGCGTAATTAGGAAATAATTATTCCGAAAGTATCCCCAACGTTTGCCAATTTCAAATTATTTTTTCTAAATTATGAAATTCAGAAATACAGTTAGGAGCATAACTTACGAATGGACCAAACGACTTCAACTTCTCTGTAAGGCTAGAAGAATTTAGTTTAGTAAATGACGTCTAAAAAATATGTTGAAAAAATGCGTTTGGTCGGAATTGTGAAAAACAATAGTAAAAATTGTTTTTTTCAACGTTTTTAGCTGGGCCAATAACGAAAATTGAAAAGATGTGTTTGGTCAACTCGTATAAATTATATACGCTCTGAAAATTTCATTGAAAATGGTCAAAACTTCATTGAGTTATAAACGATCAAAAGTGGTAAAATTGCAATTTTTCTAGATTTTCAGTCGTTTTACCACTTTTGATCGTTTATAATTCGTAAACCAATTAACCAATTTCAATGAAATTTTCAGAGTGTATATAATTTATACTGACCAAGCACATCTTTCAAACTTTCTTTATTGGCCCAGCTAGAAAAGGCCCTTGTAAAAAACAATTTTTACTATTGTTTTTCACAATTCCGACCAAATGCATTCTTTCAACATATTTATTAGTCGTCATTTACTAATCTAATTCTTCTAGCCTTGCAGAGAAATTGAAGTCGTTTGGTCCATTCATAAAGAAGTGATACTGATTTAAAGTGTGTGTGATCAGTTATGCTCCTAACTGTATATAAAAATTTAGAGAAAATATAGAAAATTATGAAAATATAAAAATTTAGAAAAATACAGGAATTTACCCTATGGGACACCACTCCACCCCACCAGTATAAATCCGCTGGTTCCTACCACTCTCGACTCGAGCACTAAAACCCACTTGAAATCCTCGAACAAAATATTAATTAAAACTTCCCAAACCCGGTCAGACATCCTCCGATTCACGGCTAGAAGGGATCAGATCAGCTCATGCGACGAGCATCGTGCGAAACGAGCACCTGATGGGCCGCGATTCTCAGGCGAAGACGAGCAAAAGGGTTGCAAGCTTCGCTAGAGAATCGATTCCCGCCCTCCCTGTTGATGATAACACGATAAACCGTTCCGTAAAAGAAACAAGGCGGTTTTAATTCAGCTCTGGCGACAGGGTATATCATGCTATCTCTTGCGCCCATGCAGCCGAATTCAATTTGATCCACCCGGTCGCGCATTTGCTTGCGAAGCCACGTAGACAGCGCAAAATTAATTTCACCTCGACACCCTTCCTATTTTTTCCCTCACTTACACACCCACGCACACGACAGGTGCGGAGAACAATCATGCGTATGCCCATTGATTCCTCGGAATGCTTCGCTGAAACACCGTTTCCGGAACAATAAACCAGCTCCTGGTTGATCAAAGAAAATTTCTAGTGCGTTTAGTTTCGACCATGGGCTCCGAATTTTTCGAGTGGTTATCTACTGGTTATTTTGTCCGTTTTTTGTCAGTCATATTCCATTGTATTTTGTAATATACAGGAAATTGGAAGAGGGTGCTTTACAAGCTTTTATTACCACGCTTATATTGTATGCGGCAAATTTTGTAATCGAATTTTAAACCACTTCCCATTGTCCAAACTTGCTGAAATTTTGTATACACACTTGCTTCCGATGACAATATTTGCCACCATAATGGGATCAAACATGAAAGTAAACAAAAAACAAACAAACTTACTGACGGACGGGAGACAGACTGAAACTGCTACGCAACGGAAAAGACGACTGGAAAAGGCAAGACAAAAAAACGGGATAATAAATTATCTAATCATGACACAATATTTTCCCTTTTACAAAAGATCTTGGTTGAAGTGGTAATTAAAATCGATTACAAGATATGTAGACTAAAAGGTAGAAAATAAAATATATAAAAAAACTGTTTAAAAACCACGCTTATATTAAAATGCACTAAAAAGGAGAAAATAATTTTTTTCCTGGTTCTCCATGAAATACCGAATCCAGTTAAATGATTAATAATATTTCTCCCCAAAATTTTAAGCAATTAGTTCAAAATTTCTTCTGTTATAAAATTAGTGTCGGAATAGATAGAAAAATTTAATATAAATTTAAATAAAATCATGACATTAGTGACTACAAATAAAAGCGTGGAGTGTTAAACTATATTGACGTAATCTTCGTGGGCGCTCCACGCTTTTATTTATAGTCACTAATATCATGATTTTATTGTATTAAATTTTTCTATCTATTCCGACACTAATTTTATAACAGAAGAAATTTTGAACTAATTGCTTAAAATTTTGGGGAGAAATATTATTAACCATTTAACTGGATTCGGTATTTTATGGAGAACCAGGAAAAAAATTATTTTCTCTTTTCTAGTGCATTTTAATATAAGCGTGGTTTTAAAAAGTCTTTTTTTATATATTTTCTTCAACAAGTTTTTGTTCGGAACTACACGTCAATTTTCCGGGAACAATTTTTCGACACGTCCCGACAGATTTTCAATTTTTTGTTTCGGACGGACAGTTAGATCGCGGTGTTTAGAATTTTGAATATTCACATGGGGCAGCTAATGTGTTCGATCGTGTTGCACGTGGATTACCTGTATATTCTCCGGGGTGGGTTTTCGGTGACGCTGGCGAGACAGGTCCAGCGCGAAACGCGGCGACGTAACAGCACGACGACAAAAGAGATCCGCTCAAAATGTCGATGCCGGGTCGTCAAATTAACAACGTTCCGCTTAACCGCCAATGGAAAATCGTTTCGCTGTCCATCGCAGGTGCGCCGCGTCAAATCGCTCCCGGGATGCCTAACTCCCGATGACAATATGCGACGATACCGCTGTCGATATCCACTTTCCCGGCTGACGAACGAATTGACAGGCTCGGCTCAGTCGCCGCACTGTAACCTGCACCGCGTAAAACGATTTTTCTGGAAACCGGGAACCTCCTTTCGCAACATCTTTTCCTTCTTGAAATACACGCTGACTCGCATATTTTTAAAATCAAACCTCTGTATACAAATAGTTTCTTTCAACAGAGTCTCTTCATTTTTCATCATTTTTCCGTGGAGCTTTTATCATCGGTTAATGCTAAACTTATACCACGGTGGCGTTTTCCTGATTAAAACGAGTACAAACACGATACACTTACTTGTTTAAAATATGTCGCGAACTTGTTTATTGTTAATTATTTTTGTATGATACTTTTATCATCGTACTGGTGGCGTTTTCTTGACTAAAACGAGTCCAAACACGACACAATTCGGATCATATTTTCGTGTTTAAAATGTGTTCGGATAATAGAGGTTCCGCTAAATGCACTCCGAATCATATCGTGTTGGGGCTCATTCTAATCGGCAAAATGTCACGCAAGTGTCTGTGGCAGTTTCACAAAGGAATAATTAACAACAAGCAAGAAATGTTTTAAATTCTAGTTGAAATATTTGGATACGCGGAGTTCCTGATTGCAATACAAATTTCAGAGACTGACGCCGAGTGCAGAAAAAATGTGGTAAAATGCTCGAGAACGGATTCTTCGGAGCAGACAGAATTTCCTAGGCACCGAGGTCGGGAAAGGTGAGACACAATAGCGGCGGCGAATGAAAAATCGCTCGGGATCCCGGGGTTCCAGTGTCACTATACTCGACCTTCGTGCTTCCGGTGCTCGGCGCCAACTGTCTCTAGGAGACATAACATTTGTTGCTCTGGCGTCTCGCCAGGAATCTAGTCCCGCTCGGTCGTCGGGAAGAATTTGTTGCTTTACGCTGCGAACTTTTCCGCGGACTCTCGCGTTAATGGTCGTTTAATTAAAATCCTCGTATGTCTCTGCGATTTTTATCTCTTCCTCACCTAAGGGGACGTTTACGACTGCGAACGAGCTTCGCTGTGAAGCCTTCGTTGCTGTTGGAACCAAATTGAAAAATTTATCATCACACAAAAATTTCAATCCTTGCACTGACTCTGCTACAGTCTGTACCACAAGAGCCGACGATATTTCTGTAAATATTCATATACAGTAGAACTTCGATTATCCGTGCTAATTAGTGGAACATGATTGTTCGGATAATGAACTTTTTAATGATTTCGCCGCATAGGTTCGATCTAATTTTGACTAACAAGCAGTTTTGCAAATTTTTAAATTATTCTCAACGTTTCGATCCTGATATGGATCCTTTTCTAGAGAAATTGCGTCTGTAAAAAATCGTATATTTTAATGTATGTTAACTGAATAGGGTATTGGCTATTATATCACGAGAAATTCCGTACTTGCTGTGTGAAAACTGTGTGAAAATTTCTTTACATAACTTATTGAAAGGAAATAAACGTGGTGAGCTGCACGTTGGTTGGCATAAAACTGAAGTCATGTGAACCTAAGGCTGAACCTTAAGGCTGAACCACGGCATACAAAGGCACGACGTATATCGAACACGAATCGAAAGAAATGATAATAATACAACTAATAAATTACATAGTTTCAGTGCTGAACTTAATCCTTATTGAAGTGTGCAGTAAATAGTGTAGCGTATGGGTTGATTTAACGCAAACTAATTCTTTGTGTGAAGTGTTCAGACGATAAAGAATTCGGACATCAGAGGCCCGGATAATCGAGGTTCTACTATAAAAAACTTTATATGTGTCGAATCTATACATCAAATATTAATACGCTCTTACTTAGTGAGGGGTCCAATCTCCTCCATTAGCAATTATAGCTTGGCACCGTCTCGGCATACTTTCAACTAATTTCACGGCATACGCTACAGGTACGCTACAGTTACCTCCATATCTTCCGAATACGGTGTACAAGAGTTCTTTTTTGGTAATATGTTTCCCTCTTAGCTTGCCTTTTACATTTTCTATTGGATTTGCATCAGGGGATTGGGATGGCCAAGGTACAGTAAAGTCGCGTTATTTCTCAGCGACCGCCTACCCGGAATTTGTCAAGTGCCTACCCCCTCCACTGAGGGGCAACGCCGCAGGGGCCACGGAGCTCGAGCTGCCTCGGAGCTCGAGCTGCCTCGGAGCTCGAGCTGCCTCGGTCTCCGAGCAGCGTAAACATGCCGCGTAATCTGATCTCGGCTCGGGTATATCGGTGTGAACCACTACTAATTCAATTACAAAACTTCTTTATTTTTAATTATTTTTTTATGGGACATCCACCAACTTATTTGTCGCATTTTTCTGATTAAAATGGCACTAAACACGATATAATTTCAACTGTATTTAGTTGTTTAATTGACGATGAAAGTTTCGGGCGCAAGGAAGGACTTGCTGTCCTTTTCTACGTTCGGCTTCCTTTGCACTTTCGGCGCGGTAGACTCAGTCATAAAAGAATAGTGCGCCTATTTCTCCGTGCAGAACACAGCCGTTTGCCGAGTTTACTGTAGTACGCGAATTTACTGTAGTACGGTGATGACGTTTTCCGCTTTCCATTTCGTAACCAAATTCATGGTTTCGCATACGCTGCACTCATCTCGAAAAGCTCTGTTTGTTCTTCACTGTCAGAAACAAAACTGACAAATATTCAGCCGAGGCGTATTAAAGACGTCTGCGTTTGTTTACATTATCCTTATCTCCCCTTCACTGGGTGACAGATTTCGAAGGTATCGCCGACACGCTCTTGTGGCACAGACTGTATTTTAGACCGAAACGAGAATCGTCAGAAATTCTTCTGCAGAAAGTCATGAAAAATCCTCTCAACAAGACCGTCCGCTTTTATTTACAAAACTGCATTGCAGAGCCACAGATTGTCCCAAAAATAATGTTTCCAGAGTCCTCGCCGAAGGCAAGGGCCACGAACAACAGCAGATAAGAACATATTCCGCGGTCTGCTCGCCACCGCGCTTTTCATTACGGATTCGAGTCATAGTCTGCTGCGATGTCTCCCAAAGGAGCTCGGCAAGTGTGTCTGGCGAGCAGTTCGCCGGCATTTCGTGTAGTTTGTGTCGCATGCAGGTGGAACTTAGCGTGATCGTGATCTCCATATTCCGCAGCATCTTGCGCTGTTTCCGGCTCGCATACCTCGCGAATCGTGTCCGAACACTGGCTAACACGTTTCGAACTCTCTGGTCGCGACACACCGAAAACCCGGTGGCGTTTAATTAAAACAGGCAGTACACATTGGTCCCAAACGGACAATTTTTCGCTAATTGCAATCCAGGGTCGGCATCGGGCGTAACGCTAGGTGCTAGCTGGAAAAGCCGGTGTGTGTGCGTCGGATCGTTTCATTTATTTACCAATCATCCCCCCCCCCCCCCTAGAAATTCTATTCGATGGGGATAGGTCGGAATTCTCATTTACAAATCACACAATCCTGTCGATTCTCTCTTTCTCTTATCCATATGCTGTGCTATACTCTTCTAGCTTTTTCTGATCCTCGTTGGCCCCGGCCTCGAGGGGCCTATCCTCGTTGGTAGAAATTTCCATTACTTTCCTATCGAGAGATAGTGTATTTCGAGTCCCGTGCGTGAGCGTGCATGTAACGCTACCATGAACGATAAACGTGGTCTGTCCTCTCCCCCTCCCGCCCCTTTCCCACTCTTGTAAAAGGGAAATGGCTGGATGGTAGGGGGAATCGAATGGTACGAACAGATAGAACGGAAACGAATACCGCATACCGCCAGCTGATGGCCAAGTGCTCTCTGACGCGATTGGATACATAGGTTTCGCCTGGTGTCCGACAGGATCGATCGAAACCCTGGTCTGGGTTCGATTTTCATCGGAACTCGCGATGAAAGGAGAAATTTCCCGGTGGCCATTAGCGGGGAAAATGCGTCGCTCGTGTTTAGCGAAAGGGGACACGCCGACTTTGAATTGTCGGATGGGACAACAGGTAGTTCGGGCTGATGGAATGCGGGGTGGTTCGTCTGTCGAGATAAGCGGTACGTCGATATTTTTGGTGGGACAAGTGGTAGAAGTTGATGTTTCGTCGGGCGAGTAGCGTGGGTAAACGATTCGTCGAACGAGGAGTGCAGGTAAACGATTGGCCTGACGAGGAGTGTGTCCAGATGCTCAGCTAGGCGTGTAGTGCGGCTAAATTATTGGTTAGGCGAGTGGTAAATATCGAGGATTTGTCGGGCAAGTAGTAGAGCCAGATGATTGGTCGGTAACTGCAGTACAGTTATACGCTTGGTCAGGCGAGTAGCACATCTAGACGACTGGCCAGAAGAATAGTACAACTAAATAATTGGTCAGACGAGTAATATATTACAATATTTTTGCCAGGCAAGGAGTACATGCCAATGTTTTGTCGGACAAGCAGTACAGCTAAATAATTGGTCAGACAAGTAGTACATGTCAATGCTTTTGTTAGACTAGTAGATCCAGACGCTTAGTCAGGTCAGTAGAAGTACATATTAATGTTTTTTCCAGGCAAGGAGTACATGCCAATGTTTACTCAGACAAGTGGTACAGCTAAATAAATGGTCAGACATGTAGTACATTTCAATGTTTTTGCCAGGCAAGGAATACATGCCAATGTTTTGTCGGACAAGTAGTACAGCTAAATAATTGGTCAGACAAGTAGTACATGTCAATGCTTTTGTTAGACTAGTAGTAGATCCAGACACTTAGCCAGGCCAGTAGAAAACATTTAGTCAGGCGAGTAACACGTCTAGATAACTGGCCAGGCAAGTAGTACATGCCAATACTTTTGTTAGGCAAGCTAATAAAAGAAATATTATAGGCCAGTATCTAACCAAGCAAGTAGTACAAATCCATGTGTAATGAAACAAGTAGTACAAATCCATGTGTAATGAAACAAGTAGTACAAATCCATGTGTAATGAAACAAGTTGTACAGGTCGGTGCATGGCCAGGCAAATAGAACAAATACCAATTCAGCCACTTAAATGATCGCTCCCCAAAGCAAATACTGTATATGGGCATCGACTAAACCAAACACCGCATTTTAGCATGCAATGAGCACCCAATAGAAACCACCCTACCAAGTGGGACATCTCCACCAGCCAATCATTCTATCAAAACTCACCCTCGAATGTCCTATCCAAATCGTTTCCCCAACAGAAACGCGAGACTGTCGCAACGCCGCTGATCTCGAGAAAAAGCGACCTTCGTCTTCGATGCAATTTAATTCCTTGTCGCGTGCGCCCGACTGCAGGGGCTCGTAATTCGAAAGAACAGTGATCGATGGTGAACCATTGCGACACAGAGAGCGGCGACTGTTATTCCGGACGATCGAAGTGATGTTGCGAACGCTATACAGCGGTTCCCCGATCCGGCAAATGCGTCGCCGGGGTAGCATGCAATTTCCATCGGATCGCCAGGAGAATCATCGATATTGGCTCGATGTTACATCTTCCGTGGGACGCGGCTTGTCATTTCTGATTGGACCGAGACATTTCGACCGGCGCTGATTGCCTTTCGATTAGAATCCGCGGGACGAGAAATCGTAACAGTGAGAAATCACTGTTGCGGTACGTGCGACCGAACGCAGCTGAGGCTGTAGCCTTCTGTTTGTAAACCGGCGAGAGACCGAGCGGAAAAAGCTGGGACAGAAATGCGAAGGGGCCACAGTGGATGAATGATCGAAGAAGTCGGTTGTCGCACAACGGTTGATTTACGACTGCTGCGATCGACGTCTTAAAAAAATAGGCTGCTCCGATGGCGCGGAAACCGGGTAAATCGGTTAGGGAAATGCTCCGTTGGAGCTGTTCGGAGAGGAGGCGACTGTTCGACCGTTTCGCGAAATTTAGCAAGTGCGAGCCACCAGGTCCACGCAGGCTTTTTCGGTGATTGATGGAAGGCCGCGCAATTAACTGGGCAGAATGCGCGCCGGCACACCGGCGACAAGAAATGGGGCAATAAAGCGACGCTACGTGGCCGGAGGAACCGGCGGCCATTGTCACGAGAGCTGCTGTAAACGATGCTGCGACCTGCGATTGTAGATGCTGATTGTTTCAATGGGGAATCTTCCTGGGAATTTGTTCCACAGGTAATGGGGAAGGTTAACGGCGTCCATTTTTGTTTATATACACGGCTTGTTGCTTAAATTATACCATTTTTTTTCATCTGCAATTTTTGAAATTTTTATTTCTGATCGCTTACACTACTGGTTGGATTCGATATTGACTAATACCACTGATTCGTACCACTTGTTTCACTATATATTGATCTATACCACTTGTTTGATCAATACACAGTTGTTCGACTAGATACTGACCCATACTATTTTTTTACTAGGTCTATGCTACCGACCTATACTACTTCTCCCACTAGATATTGATTTATACTACTTGTCTCATCAAGCATTGACCTACACTACTTGTCTGACTATATACTGACTTGTACGACTGACCCATATTACTTGCTTGACCGAATAAAAGGGTCATTCCATTTCAGAATTGTCTAGTGGCTTTTGGCCCCGTATATTTACCGCTGACCGGGTCCATTTTGGCCCAGAAAATAAAACTCGTTATTTCATTGTTCAATTGCTGGAAAAAATTTTCATTGCCAGCTCAATGAACAGAGTGCCTTTATAAATGGGTTTCAAAAAGTACGCAACGCTGTAAATATTCTCGAACTACGTCGACTGCGCAATCGTAAAAATGGTCCACCATCGGAGCATTTATTTGGATTTTCTATTTTCCAATGCACTCGGCTGCTGAAACAGGGAATAGCCTGGGGTCCGTAGGGGAAAAATAATTTCCCAGAAAATTTCCCTGGGATTCCGGTGACGCGTACAAGTTGGGAACGATTGTTCCGGCGTGGTTCTTCGCCTCTAATATCCTAAACCATAACGCCCGCGACCGTGATTTGTGCGAACGATAAATCCGTTGGAACTTAAGTCCCGATCGTGAATACGATTTACGACCTCGTGATTTGTAGTCACCGGGATTTCCCTGGAGAACTATAATACCCCGGTCGCAGGATAAGTTGTCCTGCATCGTTAGTCCGTTATAACTGGTCACGAGAGAGAGAGAGAAAGAGACAGAGTAGGCTATTGTTAGGGTGGTGGGGGGGATTGAAGCTGATGGTGGAGGAAATTTGTTTCCGGGCCAATATTCCTTTTAATGGGGCTTCAGCGGTGGACGTTAATGAACCGGCCAGCGGACAGCCTGAATTACGAGCACGATATAGGATTAACAGCATCGAAACTTGATAAATGATCCGAGCTTATGCGATTATTCTGGGACACCGCCGCGCCGCGGCCCGGACGCGTACGATTCCGAACAATGAAAAGTAAGAAGCTTAGGGGAACTTAGCTTAGCCCATCAAATCTCCCCACTCATATCCAAGACAATAACTACGGTCCTTGTACTATTATACCTAAACTCGTGTGCGTATAGTCGGTGTAGGTTGGATAAACGTTCGGCCGTTGATGGGCTCGCTCTTACCTGCTGCCATTATGCTCGGGTTATTTCGGTCTCTCGCGGGTGTCCTGTTCTCTGTAGAACCCCCGGATGTCCCTTATTTGTTTTCGTTAATGAAACTGTTCAAATTATATTGAGTAGATAAATTGCATACTTTAAGACTTTATCTTTCCAGCACTCAAAAATCAATCTATCCCCTCTTCATCGAGGTTTCCAGGCCTGTTAAGACTTAGAGTGGGGATAGCAAGTCCCAGGCCTCCGCTATCCCCTCTACAGCGCTGCTACCAGGCCTCCTACGGATAGGAGTAGGGACAGCGACCCTAGGGCCCCTGCTATCCTCTCCCCAACGGTCCCACTGGGCATAATAAGGCTAAGAATGGGGATAGCGAGCCTCAGACCTCTGCTATCCCCTCTACAACGCTGCTACTAGGACTGCTAAGCTTAGGAGTGGGGATAGCAGAGACTTGAGGCTTGCTAGCTAGGTCTGACAAGGCTGGGAGTGAGGATAGTGAGTTTCAGGCCCTTGCCATCCCCTCTCCAACGATCCCACTAGGCATACTAAGGCTAGAAGTGGGAATAGCGAGCCCCAGGCCTCCGCTATCCCCTCTACAGCGTTGCTACTAGGACTACTAAGGCTAGTAGTGACGATGGCAGAGACTTGAGGCTTGCTAGCTAGGTCTGACAAGGCTGGGAGTGAGGATAGCGAGCCCCAGGCCCCTGCTATCCTCTCTCCTATGTTCCTACTAGGTCTGCCAAGCCTGGGAGTAGGAAACCTCATGACTTCAACTCTTGATTATTGTTTCACGATTTCGGAGACCCTGTGTGCATTCAGGAATAATATTCACAATGTTTGCGTGTTTGTAATTGCAGGGCGAGGAGAGCCAGTACGATGTGGAGAATGTCTTTGAGTGTCTTCCTTGTGCCGAGGGCTGCGAGTCCTGTGAGGATGATTCGCCGTGCGTTGTGTCCTTGAATTGGCTGATGAGGACGGCGATCTTGATCCTGGAATGCTGCGTCATCGCATGTTTGCCAGCTGTCGTCCTGTTTACCTGGAAGTACGGGAACGTCAAGGTAGGTGGACATTGCTGATGGATTCGAATGTTGTTTGCACTTCTGCTTCGGGGATTTGGCATTGTAGTCCCTTGTCGATGAGGCTTCGATTGTGATGTGCTTGGGGCGGTCAATATACACTGATTGATCTAATTTTTAATCTATTATTATTTTGACTTGTGGAATAATACATTGTTATCGATGAATATTGTTGTAATAAAACAGATTCTTCAACAGTGATTATTGAATCATTGATTTCGATACACTTATTTAATCAGTTTGCTGTTTAGAATAAATAGTATTCACTGAATAATATATTAATATGCCAAAGCAATTTAATATTAATTGAACATGAATAGTGAATGTGAGTGGTGCATTCTGATTTATACATTTGACACATAGTTTTGAATCCTAGTATTGAGTAAAGTATTATTGAATAATATATGAACGCGTTGCTGTATTAATATGATTTAATATTGATTGGAACTAGATAATGAATTCACCAGTGAAGAATGAATTATTGATTAGTCCACTTATGTACTAGTACGACTAGCATTGAATACTGTATTAGTGTGTTGAAACATTAATGGTAAATGAATAACAAATTTAACAGTGAATAATGAATTATGAATTATCGTACTCGATACTACGCAATGGATAATTTGTAATGTATAGTGTGAACAATAGCAGGCAATAGTCATCCACGGAGGCACTTTAAATTATGAAAATCAGGCGATAGATACCAATGATACATTATGTGTCTGTAGTATATAGAATATTAATGCGCGGTGCAAACTTCAAAGGGCGAAGGTAGAATAGGTCACAGAGTTTACGCGAACATCAATTGTTGGTTTTGCGTGCAAGTCACCCTTTGAATTACGCTTGCATGTTTCCCAGCATCCTTTGTTGTGAGTTAAATAACCTGTTGACGTAATTTCAGGGATGTATTAACTACATATACACATGTAAATCGCCGGGAAAGTGTCAGCTTCGAAATCCCTTTCGGGGATTAAATGTACGCGTGTTTCACTACGATGTACTCCGAAATCACCAACCCTAAACTTCACGAGTCGAAACTCATCAGGAACACAATTTTTAATTATACAATACTTAGAAATTAATTTACTGTAATTTATTTTGGAGATTTCTATGTTCGAACTGATCTAAAATCAACAATCCTAAAATTTCTCGTCGGGATTCGAAATATTTTACGTAATCTGATCTTTCCTAGTGATGGGTTTACGAGACGTTCCCTTGAAAATTTCGATCAAATAGAAATTAATAAATATCAATCAAAAATTTTTTTATGGATATTACAAACAGTTATAAAATTTTATCTTAAATTTATCTCCACGTAGATAAAACTACCAATTTAAATATTCAGGTTAAATAGTTGAATTGTTTCCATTTTTAATTTTTACGGGTACGGAGTTTAATTATCTGTTGATGATCACTCTAATTGAGGTTATGGAACGTTGATCCCCTGTAAATAAGATATTGGGCGCAGCTTTTCAAAGAAAGTTTTAAATTTCCCGAGGAACATTTCGCTGACGCGACGGGGTCGTTTCGAAAGTTTGAAGGGTAGAACAAATACTTGCTCCCAGGACCGTTCGAAATTAATTAATTGAACACTCCTGCACGAGACAGTCCAACACCGGGGCACTTTGGATTGGTCCGTTCGTGTCGTGTTTCCTGGATGCAGATTGCGCGTCTGCATCGCAAACTGTAGGTGTAGTTTTCGATGGTAATCGATGCCTCGCGATCCGAGTGCCTCGAATAACCGGTTTCGGTTTCAAGTGCGACCTCTTGATTCTTGTTCACCGACAGGAAATCCCTTGGTATATAATTGACCACAGATAGAGAGCTCAACGGAAGATAAATTTTCAAAATTTACAACAGATGTTTGTATGCATAACCGGTCAAATTAAAGTGTAAAAGGACAATGGATGAAAACTATAAGTGGATATTTTGGGCGACTATTTCGGACGAATTTAGAAGGGGAGACTTGATTTTTATTTGTCCCTCGAAAAAGTCAAGCTTTCGTTGTCCATCACTACCAAAATTAAAAATCTCCTCGTTAGTGATTCAAATCGTGCAAAATGCCGTCCTTTAGCGTCCATCGCATCGAAAACAGCAATTCGAAAAAAGTGCATGCAATGCAGGAAATGAAACACGAAATGGCTGCCGAACAAACAGGTGCATTAGAACACCTGGGCGCACGGAAAATCGCGGCATAATGGCGTTTAGAATCGAATCGGGAATCGAACGAAAGAATCGATGTTGCCCGTTCGTCACGGGCAATCGCAATTAACGAATTCTACGATCATGAGCCCGACAGGGAGGTTCAATCATCGGGCGCAATTAAAAAGACGAATGCGTTTACTTCGCGTAGCTCGGCCAATTGCTCGTTTCACGCGCAGCGTTTTTGAAAATAAAACGATTCTCCTACGCCGGAAGCGGCAGACGCCGGAAATTGGCTGCGGGGGCCATCAGTTTGGTCGCTTGCTCTCCCATAATTCCATGGGATTCCATTTTTTCCAGTCGTCGCGATTTAAGAAGATGAACATTAAAGTGTGACGATCGATTTTATTGTTGACTTTGGGGATTTTTTACTGGAGAACTACGAAGTATTTTCTTATGAGATTTTTTTCTACTGATTTGTTAATGTCTTAGTGATGTCCGTGAATTTTTGAGGAAAACAGAAATTAAGATTGAGCTTTCCGTGAGTGATTAATGACTACACTGTGGTGTACGTTCAATTTTTTTAATGGAGTTCGATTTTTAGGATTTTTTGCCGAAGAACTGTGAAGTATTTTGTCATGGGATTTTTTCTACTAGTTTGTTAATGTCTCAGTGATGTCAACGAATTTTTTCATGAAAAAGAAATTAAGATTGAGCTTTCTGTGAGCGATTAATGACTACACTATGGTTTACGTTCAATTACTTTAATGGAGTTCGATTTTTAGGATTTTTTGCTGGAGAACTGTGAAGTGTTTTGTCATGGGATTTTTTCTACTAGTTTGTTAATGTCTCGGTGATGTCCATGAATTTTTTCATGAAAAAGAAATTAAGATTGAACTGGTTGCGAGAAGTACAGTGTCGGTTCAGACGTCTTCGACGTATCGAAAGCATTAAAAAAAGAAAGGAAATTTGGTTTCGCATAGAGATCCTCAGGCGAGTGATAATTTTGATCTTATTAGAAATGTTATGTGAAAAGTTAGCAGTTCGCGGTACATGTTCATAGTCGAAGATAGTGAGCGGAGAGGGCTGATACAGGATGATCGAGGATATCTCGATCCCAGATCCGAAGAAGCCGGGTTCAAGTGACATTGTCGATGCTCGGCCGGCACCGCCGCAGGTTAATAAATTCTCTTTAATTAACCGGAAACGGCCCGAAACCTAAGCTCCCGGGCACTTCCTCCGAACTACCGGCACGAGTTGTTACGGAAATTTATTACACGAATCGCCCAAAGACAGAACCGTCCCTCCGTAGCGTCGAGGCTCTTGCTCGAGTTTCTCCTCCGAAGTCACCGCTGATAAGATTTCGATGCGCCCGGCGATCAGGATTACCGACCCTAATCGTCCTCGAAGTCGACGAACCGGTCCCCAACAGTTCCGCACAGGAGCTTCGACAATGTTCTCCTCGCTGGAATTTGATCGCCCGGAACCTTGTCTGATCCTTAACCGACCATTCTACTGAAAACTTAACCACTAGTGGACGAGAATTTTGTTGGATATTAAAAATATTTTTTTTATTATTTATCATTGTCAGAGCATTTTATATTAACGTTTCATTGGCTCTGATCTATTATTCTTCATATAGTTAAATTATTTGATGGTTATTTTGGAGGGAATAGCATGTCTGATTTCTCAACGATATTTCTACTTAAAACTCAGCCCTGCTTGTTAAAAATGATTTTGTTAAAGTGCTAGATCAAAAAATTGAATTTTTATAATTAATATACTAACTAAAATACAAATAAAACAATCATCCGCCTGCAAGCTTGACCCCGAGTCACAATCATTTTGAACACATACTAAAATAAAATACAAATATAATTAATATACTAACTATCATGTATTAGTTCATTTAATGTAATATAGCAAATATAATTAAGACTGATATGCACTACTTTCCAGATCGACGAGTACAGAGTACGTTTTCAATTTCTTTTTCGAACTGCACTTGAGAAAATTGCAATTAAAAAATTCGTCTAGTGCCGGAAATGAGGTCTCGTGCAAAGAAATTGCACGGTAAATGTTTCAACGCGAGAAATGACCTTGCGGGTTGTACCACCTGTGGTTAATCAGGAGTTAACAAGTGGGGGTCGTGCGCGCAAATACTTAATTTGTTAATTTCTCGAAAACGAGGTTTCCGGACGAAGCGATTTTGTTCGACATTCTTGACCTGTTTATTTCGAACTGGCAAATCGTTGGCCAAAATGAATCATTAGCCAAATTAATTCTTTAAATCAATTTGCAATATTATTTTCGCAGCGCAACTTCAAGTCTATTATGACAATTAAATTGTTTTAAAAATTTTTCTTTGCAAACAACGTAGACGATTTTTATGTTCAACAAAAATTTCAACGACTGCAGTAAGAATTCGAACCTTTCCACTATTTACCAGCCTGGATTTCCTCACTTCTTTTCCTGCAGTCGTTCTTCAGCAGCGAATTCCGAAGGAAGTTATTTGACGCGAACGTGAAAGTCGTTAATTAAAATGGCAGAAAAAAATGTTTCCGGAATCGTCTACAGAACGAACGAAAAATTCTTCGGAGATTTCCAGCCGGCTTCCGTCGGATGGCCGGAACGTAGAAGGTAGAAAAATCCGTCCCATTAAATTGGAATGCCTTTTTCTTGCGTTCTTTCTTCATGATTTTGCCCCTTCCTTTGTTTTCCGTCGTGTTCGTGGGAGAGAACTACACGTTTATCGTGTCTTCTTTTTTTGTCTCGTGTGCCCACCTGTATACAGAGTGTACCACGTAGCAATCACCAAAAAAGCAAACGAGAAA
Organism: Lasioglossum marginatum; assembly: GCA_028455795.1. Lineage (NCBI taxonomy): Eukaryota > Metazoa > Arthropoda > Insecta > Hymenoptera > Halictidae > Lasioglossum > Lasioglossum marginatum. The sequence goes on from CM052277.1 coordinate 1,891,198, forward strand.
AATTTCAATTGGTTAGAAATTTCTACAAATCGAATCCCAAAAAATGTGTTTCTATATAATGAACCAAGATTTTCTAGACCTTCTGATTAGATTCAATGATATATACTGTGACCTTCAAATGACCTTGAATAAATTTGAAGAAACAAGGACAATTTTAACTTTGTTTTACACTGTGCTATATATATTTATGTCGTGATAAATTACATGAAATAATATATAATGACCTTCAAATGCAAAACTGTCAAGTAAACATTATGAAAGATGTAGTATAATCATTTTGAGATATTTTTTAATGTTCTACGAGATAGAATAATTTTGTATCAATCCATTGGCAACCAAGTAATCTAAGCTGACCATGCTCCGTCGTTCACCCAGTATATTTCAGCGTGTACACATAGCTGGAAGAATTTACGAAAATGGGTTTCTCGCGTTTCGCAGCCTTGGGTGGCTTTCTCTCTCTCTTTCTCTCTATTCTTTTTAAGAGAATTTGCATTTACGAGCTGTGGCGAAACGTACCCTGGACTCTTTGAAAAAATATCTGCGGCCTTGGTATAATGACGGTCGTTGCGACGGAGAAATTGAAATTTGAGAGCCGTGAATGGCACTTTGCTCCCCGGGTTTGGCCGTTCCGACAGAAATTAAGAATTTTATTGTTGCATCCGCGATGCACATTCCGGTGACCAATCCTCGCAGAAATTGTGCATCTCATTTCTGATGCGACCATCTCTCTGTTTCGCCAACTATGGTTCTGGGCAATATACCAAAAATGCAAGTAGTATACTGAATTATTAAAATTTATATTTTGTAAAGTCACTGAAGAACAATGTTAATTTTATTTTATTCTATTAATAAAAAAATTCATTTTACCCATTCTGCTTTTCTATATATTGGGTATAAAATTGTTAAAAAGAAGTATGCAAATTGGACAGAAGTGGTGGATTGGAAAATATTTCTAAATGAAATTGTGCATCTGATTCCTTATGCGGTCATCTCTGTTTCGCGAATTATGATTCTGGGCAATATATCAAAAATGCAAGTAGTACACTGAATTATTAAAATTTTTATTTTGTCAACTCACTGGAAGACAATGTTAATATTATTCTATTCTTTTAATAAAAAAATGTTATTTTAACAAACTTATTTTACCCATTTTACTTGTTTAAAAATTGGTTATAAAATTGTTAAAAAGAAGTATTAAAATTCGACAGAAGTAGTGGATTGAAATATATTTTTAAATGAATTGTTTGTGGAGTGGTAGAATAACTGGCATGATATTCTGCAGGAAAATCTAGACGCAGCAGCTTCAATAAATCATGTTCGTGTGACGTCCCATTTCTGAGAAAATCGAGTTCGAATATGTGTCGAACACTCGTGCTTGTAAATCGCGTCTGACTATTGTCGACTGTTTCTACTTGCTGTCAATATTGAAGACGATAAAATGTCTCTTCTGTCTTCCATAGATCTCCCACCTGGCTATTGATTTCGATCAAATTATTGCGAGGAATTATACATATTTTAAATAGATATTAATTGCAGTTGAAATTGTCTGTAACTATGAATATCTTGTCAACCTGTAAAGTATTAATGCAAAATGTTCCCTTGAGACAGAACTTGTAGCTTTTTAAATATTTATACCAGGTTTTCACTTCCGAACACATTCATGCTACGTGTCTACTTGAAAATTTAATGCTGCCTGTACATTGTTGAATATTTATGCCACGTATACATTTTGGGAACAGTTAACATACACTGTCTACCGATTTGATGAGCGAGAACGATGATGAAAAATGGTGATCAAGAATGATGATCAAAAATGAATGATGATTAAAAATGAATAATGATAAAGAATGAATAATAATAAAGAATGAATGATGATAAAAAATGAATAATGGTAAAAAATGAATAATGATCAAAAATGAATTATGATAAGGAATGATGATCAAAAATGAATTATGATCAAGAATGAATTATGATCAAGAATGATGATCAAAAATGAATTATGATCAAGAATGATGATCAAAAATGAATTGTGATCAAGAATGATGATCAAAAATGAATTATGATCAAGAATGATGATCAAAAATGAATTATGATAAAGAATGATGTTCAAAAATGAATTATGATCAAGAATGATGATCAAAAATGAATTATGAGCAAGGACGATGATAAAAAATGAATTATAATAAAAAGTAAACGATCATAAAAAATGAATTATGATGAAAAATGATGATCAAGAATGATGATAAAAAATTAATAAAACTGAACAACAATGATTAAAAATTTAGAAAAATGGAACAGAATGAATCCAAATGTGTAAAAATACATAAAAATGCACTTTGTGGTCCGTATTCCCCCCTGTTTTTACCCTATTCTGTTTAATTATCGACCCTGAGAGCAGAGAACCCGTTTCCCTGGTCTCGCAGCACCGTGGACTTCCCATTAGGCGCGGGGCGATCCACTTTAGTCAGCGAGCGTACAGCGTTGCTCCTGGCCTCGGGTTCGAGAGTTCGGCAACTTGTTGCACTCTGTAGCCGCGTTGCAATTCGATTTGTCGGACCCGTGACCCGTTGCCGTTTCCGAATCGCGACGCACTTCCGACCTCGGGGAATTGATCAAATTTCATTGATAAATACCGGTGCGTTCTGTTTTTTTTTTGTATACGATTAATTGGAATCCGACGGATTTCAAAAGAATATCTCATACCTCCTGCCGGCGAAAATCAAGGGGTTTTATTTATCTGAAAACCTAGCGCCGCTGTTGAATTGCAATTTCAGTTTTCAAAGCGCGTGCCGCGTCGAGCTTTCTTCGGGCTTTCTTTTTAAATTGCGTGGAAATCTCGATTTTTTTTAGAGATAAACAATTTTTAGGTGTTGTTGGGATTTTTTGATTGATGTATTATTGAAGCGTCCGTATGCGAACAGTTCTAATTTTTATCGTGTGGTGATTTTAGAAAAATTAATTGTTTGTGTATAAGCGATTTTTAAAAAATTGAGCGAATTTTGTGCGTCACTGGGAATAAAACTTCAAGCATGAAGAATCTTTTTCAATAAAACATCCTATTGCCCGTCATCCGATCGCTAATGCGAAGGAGAGCTATCGACGATTCCGTTGAACACGCGAACGAATTCACTTCGACTAATATTTCACGTGTCGCGACGTTTCTTGCGTTCCCCGGCTCGTAGTTTCTCCCCGGAGGAGCAGAAAACGTCATCGGAGCTGCCTCGTAAACATAATTCCCGTCCTCGAGCGATTTTTGCGCCGATTGAAAACGAAATTTATCGCGGCTGCCCGTTTTTCCGACGGTCAGCCGACCCCCGGCGAGTTTCTCGTTAGTTCCAGCGACTCCATAAAACCCGGCGAATTGTATTTTTCGTCGATAAATAAAATCTCCAGTTGGCTCCCAGTGAATACCATTTCCCGGGCAAGAAACCAGGATCCCCTTTAATGTTTGAACACGTTGAGTCAACTTTAGGGGAAAAAAACTCGACTATGACCCCTTGAGACCGGAATTTTTTCAGCAATTTTTCCCGTGACGTAGTGCTCAATATGAATAGCAGAAACATTTTCAGAGATTGCATTCAAAAAGTGTGCTGCAGCAGTTTCATTTGATACAATTATTCTTTTTATCAAAGATTTTTATCGAATCTTTCTATCAATTATACTCTCTATCAGGGGAAATATTATTCAGTATATTTATGCAATGAAAATTTTACGTATTTTCTTTTTACGAAAGTTGCATCATCATATTCGCGACGTTTTTCTCATTAAAATGAGTTCAAACACGACACAATTCGAAGCACGTATGCTTGTTTAAATTCACGATTTGGTAGATCCTCGATTATCCGAACCCCAAATTCTTTATTATCAAGTATTTGTCAGTGAAAAATCAGTGAAAATTTATTCTAGCACTGTAACTATATAATTAGTCTATTACTTGAACACTCGTGCTCCCCTAATTAGTTTGAATAATAGAGGTTCTCCTTATATCGTGTATTAAACAGGTAAATACGATGCGAATTGTGTCGTGTTTGGGCTCATTTTATTCATAAGAATGTCACGAATATGTCGGTGGAATGTTCATAAAGACACAATTGAAGATAAAAAATATTATTATTGATAAACACTTTTGGACTTGCGTTTATCCAAATCGTTATAGTCGCCCGATCTTGACCGCCAATCAGCCAGCTACCAATTCAAGTGCACACCCACCCTAATCCGCTTCTGAGCCACAGTTAGAGTTAGCCAGAGCGTAACTCAGATTAAATACAAACTTCGTGCGAAATTACATCATAGTTTAATTTGATTCGCTCCTAACTGAATCTAACTCCGTTCTAATCGAGATCTTATTGATTCTGCTCTCAGCGATAGTCACACTCGATTCTAGTTACGTCGAAGATAATGATGATACAATAGAGCTGCAAATGAAGTCATACGAATTCCCTGAAACTTTTCTCAACACCAAATCTACCACCGCTAGTCAAATGACCGGTTTTAAAGTTTTTATTTTCCAATTATTGAAATTACAAAGGTGTTTTCATGAGAATTGAATACATTTCTTTTTATTTCATTATATATTATAATAAAAATCGCATAAAATATAAATGAATTTAATCTATTTACTTTTATAATACAATACACGTCGGCCACTTCTGATGGTCGGTAGGTTTAGTGTTAATAGATTTCATTTCATTTATAGCAACGAATGGAATTGTTTATTATAACAGACTGAATTGTCCGTCAATGTACAGTTCGATCGGCACTAACAAACAATTTATGTCCCTTTCATTTTAATTCACAAATATTGATATAAATCGAATGTCCCCGAAAGCATTGACTCGTACTACTAATTTTCAGATAAAACCGACTGGAAAAAATGCTAGCCGGTCACGAGTTAATTCGTACGTTTACAAGAACTTTCCACAGACATTTCCAAAGAAGTCAACCCCAAAATTCCGCGTGAATTTCCAATTTTTCCCACCGAAAAAAATTGTCCCTTTAATCTTTCCACTGTTTTAAATCGTATCTGCTAATTTCTCTCATCCGCGAACAATGGTTCGACGAAGCGATGCGATTTGGCGGAAAGGTCGTTTCCCCGTTCTTCTCGATATCGTCGCGCGTATAAATCGCCTGCTCCCCGACATCTCGAGTCGCTAAAATCCGCAAGTGGCACGCACGTACGGGTGCACCGCGTGCGAACGCGAACGGAATAAACATGTGCATACAGAGGTTGGCAGGGGGCCATATTTCCAGGCAATATACAACAGTTTAACATGTAAATGTTGCTTTAGCACCCCTCCCCAAATCCTCCTTCCTGTTCCTGTCGCAGCGTTGTGCGTTCAACGTCAAGGATCGTAGATCGGCCTGACACCGTAACCGATTTCCACGCGATCCAGCGAACGTGTCTTTATGACGTGAATTGCGGATTCCTTGATGTTGCATTCGCGCATTTACCGAGACCGACTGCTTGGATTTCAGTTCACAGGATGCCTCTGGTTGTTCCGAGCTTAGGGTAATATTCTGTCAGATCTGTTATTATAGATAGACATGCTCTGTTGTTCGGAGAGGAAATTGGCAGAGTGTTCATGATAGGCCGTTGGAGCTCAGTTTCAACCTACTGCAGGCTAGTTTACGTAGAAGTTGGTTCAGAAGCTTTTTTGAATAAACTTTACCTTACCGGACTCAAAATTTCTGCCTTTCTCCTATAAATATGTGATGTATTTGGTATGTAATCCAGTAGATTTGTACCCGGGGCGGCTGCGGTCGAAGTTTCGATCCTGTAGGATCAATGGTTCAGGAGTTATGCTTGCTTAAATTTGAGCATTATTCAGTGTTTTTGGTAAGGGCGTCGCCATATTGGTTTGTAGTGACGATCGCGCGCCGCTTATCGAGCAGATGGCAGCACGGGCACACAAAATACAAATTTTGTGAAGTAAAGAGCAGCCGTTTTGTTTTATAAGTTCGTTTCAACCGAAACGTAACTTTCAGTTCACGGATCAACGCAGTACTATTAGCGAGCTTCAGCAGAAAACCAGTAGTATAAATCAATAGAAGAAGAAGGTTCAAGATCAACTTCGCAAATCAAGGCTAAAACATCCCGCTGGGACCTAAATAAATCACCGGTGAAATTCCTCGTTCTTCACGATAAAGAAAAGAAAACCTTCACCTTGAGAAGAAGAAGGTTCAAGGTCAACTTTGCAACTCGCGTTAGAAAATCCCGATGGGATCTAGATGAACCAGCTCACCGGTGAGGTTCCTCGTTCAATAATAAAATGAGAAAGAAAACTTCGAGCTTGAGAAGAAAAAGGTTCAAGGTCATCTTTGGAAATCGCGGTTAGAAAATCCCGCTGGGGCCTAGATGAACTACCGCGCCGGTAAGGTTCATTCAAGTCAAGGCGGATTCTCAGTGTAAAATCGACCCGCGAAAAGGTTAATGTATCCGGTCTTGCTGGACCCGGGCGATAAACCTGGCGCTGAAGCTCTCGGGGGATGCAGGCGTGTCTGGCTCGTTAGGCCGTGGAGGAAAACGCGAATATTACGGCGCTCGTAAACGTGGACGCGCATATTACATGGTCGCTCGTAAACCGGTTTAATGCGGCCCGGTTTCACCGAGCGGGCTGTTACATCAAAGAAACTCGTTAATGCTACGGGGGTTGTTCCGGGTGCTGGGAGAGAGGTCCCGGCGAATTCCTGAGAAAGGAGATCGTCGAGGAACGAACCAGAAACAGAGAGAAACAGAGACAGTTAGAGAGAAATAGGAGAGACTGGGCGGGGAGAGATCGCTCCTCTTTGGAACACGGATCAGTTCGGCGGAAGTGGCATTCTCAGCCGTGTAGAATCTATTCATTCCGAGGATAAAGCGTCCTCAAGCTCCGCCACGATCTCCGTAGAATTTCTCCATCTGCCGTTATCCTCCGCCAGGATTAGGTGACAACGTTAGGTGTCGTCTTTCTCTAGATCCTCTTCCGTTAGCTCATCCCTTTCTCGTGGAGCTCTCGGGGAGCAGCTGCGCGATGCTCGGAAATGAAATTAGAAGTTAGACGATCAACCGATGAGAACTTATGATGATACAGCGCGGCCGCATAGTACTCCCGCGGAACTGCGAGGCTGCATCGTAGTCGCGTATAACCGGCTATCGGCGGAAGCATCTCGTACGGGATTTACGTGGTTGATAGCGCCAGCCACGCTCTCTCCGGCTATCTTCGGGCTTCAGACGGTCTCGGTTCGCCAGTGGCAGTGAGCCAACCGTGACGCGGCCGATCAGCTCGATTGGATCGCGCGCGAATGGAATGCTGCTACGTGCGACACCCTGCTGCCAGACCGTCACGTTTTCAAATAAATTTTCGGGTCATTTTTTGGCGATCTCCGGCTGGAGAGAGAGTGGGGCCGAAAACACGGATGGTTCGAGCGGAGCTCGGGAAGCGCGATGCCCGCGAAACTATTGACTTGTACTACTGATTTTCAGGTCGGACTCGCCGGAAAAAATTATCGCGTTGATTTCTCAACTAAAAATGTTGTTGGCACAATAGATTCACCAGGACAACAGAAACGAATTGAATATTTTCGTCCTGTCTGGAAATTAATGGAAATTAAAAGCCGAAGGAGACTTTACGTGTCTTCGGACTTTGTGAATTTAGATGAGGTTAGGCGATTTTGAGCTACTGTGGGAGACTAGGTGATGGTAGGGGACCTTCGGTAACTTTGTATCACATAGTGACTTCACTGATTTGCGGTTTAGGTAACTCTAGGGACTGTAGGTGACGTTGGATGACTGTATTTGACTTTAGGTAATTTCGGGCGACTGTAGGAGATCGTACGAAACTGTAGCAGAGACTTCAGGTGATTTTAGGTGACATTAGATGACTTTGGGTGAACTCTGTACACGTGGTACAGAGACTGACTCTGTACATGACAGACTTTGTACACTCCGCGGGTCCAATGCTGACGCAACAGAACCGACGCCGTGAAACGGCGGGGCTTTTCCAGGAGCGAATTCCAGGCAGTTTGGCACGCGTTCGCGTTTGCAGATAGTCCGCACAATTGTCCACGTGATTCGAGGCGTCGTGTAATAATTTCCGGGATGGTAACCGTCACAACTATGCCGACTTGTTACGCTAATGGGCTACGTACACGTCACATATGCGGTCTCATTACCACCCTGATCGTGAACCGTTTCTCTGTTTTGCACCTCCTCCCCCCATTACACCCGGTTACCAAAGCGTTTCTCCGTTCCGGTTACTTGTTGACCTAAATCGCGTCGACTTCAGTCGGCCATAAGACGCCAGCATTACGTTCGAAACCATGATCTTAGTCGTGGAGACTGATCTAACCGAAACAGAGGAAATTAAAATTGTGGAAGTTTAAAAATGTCCGTACAACGTTGCTAGCAAAAAGCTTGCAAAGCTCGGAAACGAGCAGCGACGAGTTTAAAAATATTTTTTAAATTCTGCGTCGACAAAAGAATTTTTTAGTTTTTACTTGTCCAACTTACTGTACACTGCGCGTGTACGCAGAAACATCTATTTTTTTTTGTTCCGCACAGTTTTCATGATGCGTACGGGATCTGCATGTTTTTTTTAATCATTTTCGAGAGTTGCATATTCATTGCATGTTCACGGTATTTATTTCCGCGAAAATTTGCACGCCGGTTATTTTGAGACTACGCCAACACGAGAAAGCTGCAGATTTAAGGACCGCACTTGTTCTATTTACTATTGACAGCTGACAGCAGGTGCGCATTGTTTTTAACGCCGGCGAATAATTCCGGATATTACTTAAACGGACTCATTAATTCCCTCGGTTGTGAGCTCGTACATTAAAAATAAATCGCCTGCTGCTGTTAGCATTAATGGGGAACAGGAATAATTAATTCGGTGATCGATAGCGTTCTATTTCATTTTGTGGAATGGTTGGTGTATACTACTGATTTTCTACTTGGAAATGATAAAAGTTGTATGTTCGAGATTCAAGAATATAAATTCCAATTGTCTATTTCTATTTATAATGAAAAGGTGTGTCCGATTAATTGTTGGCTTATACTACTGGTTTCCTTTTTGGAAATGATGAGGGACACTCTCCAATATTATTTGGGAGATTCAAGAATTTTGAATTTTCTGTCAGAATGGGACTGTCAAATTTCAATGTGAATGTCCGATTAATCATTGGTCCATACTACTGATTTCCCTTTTAGAAGTGATAAGAGTGTACTTCAAAATTTTCTGTCCTGAAAAATATAAAAGATGACCATTTATTGATCTATACTACTCAAACCTAGCTCACACTAAACAATTTATTTTCACTTTTTAAATTGAACCAGTATTGCAGGCTTCGAATTAGCGTCCAGTATCATAGAATACAATACACCTATCGCGATCCCCGTTTCCCCTTTCGCCGAATAATACCACCGAAACCGGAAACAACAAATTTTTTTCACTGTATTCATTGACCTACGCAAACGCCAACTTCCAATTGTGAGCCGGGCTGGGTAAACTATGGTACATCGGGATACCGTTCAACAATCGAGACCACGTCTCGACATGTATCGACCGCCACGACTGGCTCCTCCCTATTGTCCATTATATCAGCTATTTTTCAAGACCTTTTCAACGAACTCGGCTAACAACTTCCAATATTCTCCGTCGATTCGAGTGGCAAAAAATCCGCGGAGCAAATTCGAACCAGATAATAATACCGTCTCCGAAATTCCGACCACTACTACTTCTGTCACTGCTGCACTTCGTTTTCCAGTTATTTTAATTTAATAGTAAAAATGATCTCGACATTTAAAATTAAAAGCACATTAATTAGGGGTTCACCCGGCGACGCGGGGCACTTCGATGCAAAAACGCGATCGGGCGATTCATTTTTCGTCGGGCTGCGTAGAGCAGGTCCCGGCTTCCGCTCGAACGGAAGAAAATTAGTCTGCCAGTCGGGCGGTTCACGTCAGAAATACTTCCGAACATCAGCCGTAGCCGTGTTCAGTTAATTAATGTCGGTTGCTCGCCGATAGACGGGCCAGTCACGATCCTGGCACAGTAAAAGAAAGAACCGTGCAATGGTCAGACAGGTGCTGAGGCAACTAAGTTTTCGGCCGGGTGGGAGGAGGTAGAAAATGGGCGGCCAACCCCTTTGTTCGAGTTTCGCTGCAGAGACTGCGAATGGTGCCTCGAATCTCAGAATTATAGAATAAGTATGGCCGAACTCCCGCGAAATCAGTAGTACAAGTCGATGAAAGCTGCGACACAGATTTCGCTAATTTATTTGATCCCAGTCCCGTTTTATTGGCAATTGGAACGAAGCACCGTAGAAGAAAGTTTCTCGTAAGCAGCCCGGCCAGTAGAATAGGACGGTAAACGGTCAGACATGGATTTGCCGTAATAGCATTTTGCCGCCATCTACATTTGTAATTTAAATGCGCCTCGGTAATATGAAAGTAATATTTTTCGTTGACCGGTTTTGCTTCGGCTTCTGTGGGGGTGGTAAGGAGTCAGTAGTGTGAGACTGGCTGTGGTCAGACTGCATTTCCTGTCTCCCGGGGCCATTAAAATTTATATTGTTGCGCCAAATTGCCGGTTTAATTAAGCACCATTCTAAGGGCATTTAAGTCGGACATTGGATATTTCTGTGATAGAATCTTGTGGTCTTTTGGTTTGTCTTTCAGGAGTGCTATTGTGAAGAGAAAATCAAATTCAAATTTATTAGTAGACTGCAAGTAGTACGAGTCGATATGCATGTAAAAAAATAAAAGCATACAAAAGCTTCACTATAAAGCACTTGTGTGCAGTTTTAAGATTTTTTAGATGCACAGGAATTATAACAAAAATTACACTGTCCAACAAATTTCAACTTTTTTTATGTTTCCAAATAACTAGTTGGGTGGATCGTATAGAATTTTTTGCGCTGATTCCGAATCTGCCCTTAATTTTTCTCCTACACGCACAGCTTCTGAGAAACATAACTTTGAAAAAAAAAAAACGTATTATTCAACTTTAAACAAATATTGTGATGTTATAAAAAAATACGTTTTTTTTCAAAGTCATGTTTCTCAAAAACTGTGCGTGTAGGAGAAAAATTAAGGACAGATTCGCAATCAGCGCAAAAGCTCTATAAGATCCACCCAACAGTTGTATGGAAACATTTTTGGTGTTGGACCGTGTTATTGACCTGTGCCAGCAAGTAGAACAAGTCAATGCATGAATAGGTCTTCCGAATAACACTATAATTTAATATTTTCCACTTCCTGAAGTTACATAGAGTACATAAAGGCGCATGTTACCGCCCATCAATTTAACTCTCGTCAGCACGAGCAAGTAGTACGACCGAATCAATAAACGTCCTTGAATGAAAGAAATTCGCAAGTGTGCTCCTTTGTGATCTTCCACGGGCCTTTGAAGGGGGAGTGAATGCAATAATGGGGAAAATCAGAGAACGTTGCGAAGGGTATACAAAGTAGAATTCTCCGTTAGCATCGAAGTGGTGTGGCTCGACGTTTACGGAGACATTCGAGAAATTTCTCGGTGTAGGGTGTCCTGTGTCGGCGTGAATGTTGTTCGGAGGGTCATTGGAGGCGTTAAATAGAAAATTAAAGCCCGAAATGAAAAGCACAAAGCTCCTCTAACAGTAGATTTGTCTCTGTACAGGATATTAAATTCAATTTTAATAATTCCGCTCAGCCGAGCGTCGGATTGTCTGTTTCGCGCGAAAATTCTAATATAAATTCTTATTAACGGTAGCTGGGCGAACATACTTCACGATCCGTATAACGTGGCCGTCGCGATGATGAAAAGTGGTCGACCAGGATTATCGACTAATGACTTCTCCCGCGCTGATATAAACTCCCAGCCGAGAGAAAGAGGATCAGTTCCAGGAACGCATAGATCAACCGGCTGGACATGAATAATATCGCGCCCCAGCTTGGGAACTCTTGAGGAGGCTTTAATTAGGACGAAGTGCCGTCGTCTTCGTAATAAAGCGTGTTTTAAACAATCGAAACTTTTCAATCCCCGGTTTCTCAAAACTCCCGGGGAAACTCTAATTAATTCCACGGTTCGTTAAAAAATCCCTTACCGACTCTGTGGCGCGACAAAAAGTCCGTAATCGATTTCTGCGAGTTCATTATATTTTGATACTTCATCTGTATGGCCATTCTTAAAAATTCAAGGAATGTCCCAAAATTATTATAAAAATTCTCACGCGCTCTTCAAAACTAGCCTAATCGATTAAAAAAATCTTGCACGATCGTCCATTTCATTTCCTGAAAAAAATTTAAGTCTAATTTTCGTATCCCTCTTTAAAAAGTCCAACTTAATGGCGAGATTTAAAATGGAAAGAACGCGTTTCAAAAATGGTGAAAAGATTTTCATGTACTCCTCAAAACTAGCCTAAAATTGTTTAAACTCGATTTTTAGTCCCAGAAGTCGAAGAGCGAGTTCAAATATTTATTATTGTTTAACCGACGAATGAATGAGAATTATGGGGGACTGGTGTTGTGGAGCAGTGTGAGAAAATGAAATTGTAAGATGCAGTTGTGGCAGAACATGGTCGCTGGCCAAGATTGCAGGCAAGATTCTTCTGTGTAGATGGTTTCGGGAATCGGAACGGCTGGAGTTGAGGAAAATTAACGCAACCGTGCGTTTACGAGAGGGAAGATTGAGACAGAGAAAAGAGGCGCCCGTTGCCGGAAAATTAAGAGGCGAAACCCTTTGGTGCGGGACAAGAAGACAGGGGAAATCATTAGCTAAAGGAGGGCTCTTGTCCCAAGTCGAGCGGCTTAACTGCACGACTGTTCCCGCTGGCTTCCTGATTCGAATGGCGCGGCCAGACTCTCCCTCGGATATGCCGTTCCCTTTTTTCCCTAGTTACTGTAGTCATTCTATCCCGTTTTAATATTTCACCGTCTTTGATACTGAATTTTTCCTTAGAAGACTTCCCCTGGTGTACACAGTTATCATCCATAATTCATCGGACAGTTGCCTTTCGAAAAATGGAACTTGTCATGGCACTGCCTCCAACAATATTTTCATTATTTAATGGATATCCTTGGGTAATATTTTTTTTCCATCAACCGGCGAGTTCCTCGCGGAAAATCGTCTCGATGGAGATGTCATTTTCCAAGTTCTGCATTTTATTGTTGACTTACGCTATTCGTCCTGCCATTCTTCCAATCCTATTATCATTCTCCAGTGCGTTTGATTTGTAATGATATTTTTTCCATCGGGAAGTCAGTTCTGCGAAAATTAGCTCTGCTTATTATTGACTTATACTACTTGAAAGTATATCTGCAACGATTTATAACAGATTACGATGTTCATTTCAAAACTAGACACCCTTTGATGTTCATAAAAACGATCTGAAAATTGTTTCGTACACATGAAATGAAAGAATAATTATCCTGCAGTACACAACATTTTTTAAACATTTAATTCCAATTTTGAAAATTGATGTGTGCACAGCATATTTTATATTTTTATAGTTGGATTATTTTTGGATTACTGATGTTAACAACAAAATGGAGTGGCTTAAGAACAATGGAAAATTTTCAATAAGATCATCACTATTTTTACGATATTACTTGCAACGAGTTCTATGTTAAATAACCGGGAGTTTATTCATTTAAAAGCTTTCATCGACCAGTCCGCGTGCATTTCGATGTAAAAAGCTTGTAAAATCCGAGAACGTTAGTCACCCAGCGAAAAGGATCGCTCACGGTTGGCTATTAGGGGAAGTTTGATGGAATCAATACCGAGTTCCCGAAAGGCAACTGCAATCAGATTATAAGTTAATCCGTGGAAGTTTAATTCGACGGTTTCGTCATCTCGAAATTGCGAGCGGGTATCAATCTCGGCCCTCAAATTGAAAGCTTTGCATTTCTTCGATCAACGATATCGCACGGTTCTATTATTCTCCCCACCACTTTGTTAAAAAAAAACGTTCCATTAATACCAAACAAAATTAGGGAACATTTTTATTTTTCATTTCCTAACAAGGAAATTAAATAAGCTCTTTTCCTCTAATACGATAGAACTTAAAAATTAATCTTCCAACCTAGAATAATTCCATTATGTATGATTGTTTTCATTTTGTGGATATGAAATGAATATGATACCTCATACACTATTTCAATGCGTACTAATTGATTAGATACCAATATATTTAATAATGTAAACAATATTGTGAATAATGGTACAATAATTTTTAGTGGTAACTCTGAGTCGCTTGACTGGGAGACAACAACATTCGAATCGAATCGAGGCTATAGTTAGCTCCAGCAACTCGGAACAACGAGCTCGGCTCAATCTGTATTAGCGTTCAACCCTCTTATTTCCCTGGAGGCTTTCCTCAATGAAAAATCCCGATGTAATACTGATATATCATCCCGGTGTATACGGCCGGACTATACTCTTTTAATGAAGCTTGTTCATAATCCCCTCCAACTCGACAACGCTTCCCTCATCGAAAAGTTCAGTGTACCCTCCGCTAGCTATCAAGGGCGCTATACCTCCAGTAATAATATAAACAGCTTTTTCATAGACTATGGTAGAAAATTAATTTGCGTGGAAAATTCATCGCGGGTTAAAAAATCTTCACGAAACCGAAAGGTAAGTCTAACGAAACAATTAGCTGGCACTGTCGTGGAAACTGGGTCAACCCCGTAAAAATAGAAATTCATTTCGTCGAACGTGGCAGAATGATTAACGAGAACATAACGCGATAATGCGTCGTTGCGTGTACAGCAACAATTGTTTGCATCCGTTTGCCCTTTTTGATTCCGCTTTACCGGGGGATTCCCAGATAGAATCAATTTTTTCCCCACCTTGAAATTAATGGTCCTTGCCACCAAGGAAAAAGCGAGTTACTCCTTCACTGACCCAGTAAGCCACCGACACTATCTGGCCAGCACATTGCATTTATTTTTAAGATCTGAGCTGACTCAGCTAACAATTAATCAGATTTGTCCTTTCGGTCTCCCTGAAAATTAAATTAAATTACCCTGTCTCCGTTTTCGTTGACCTATACCACTGAATTACCTATGTAAAGAATTCTCTCCATGGTCAAACTATGTTGGGTTGGTAAGAAAGTAATTTCGCTATTTTAATGAACTTTAATGAATAAAATATTTTCCCTTTTGTTCGACGATATTTTTCAAAAAAGAACAAATAAGAAAATATTTTATTGATTAAAGTTCATCGTTTGAATAAAGAAATTCGGTTTTATTTTATCTTAAATTACTGAAATTACTTTCCTTTTCTTGCCAATCCAATAGTACGGACCGTTTCGAAATGTTTTACACGAAGATCGAATTACTCTTTACACAATCGAAAAAATAAACATTAGAAATGTACTAGTTCTTGAAATATGTTTTCTGTGATTTCATTTCTGCTAACAGGACAGAAGCCCCACCGTTCCCCCAGCAACACCGACACTCGCCGGATGAATTTTGCTCGCGAATTCCTGTTGTTCTCCCGGGAGCGAAGCAAACTTTTTATTTAAAGTCATATGCTCCGCGATCTTACCGCAGCGTGTTTGCCAAACGGCACGAACCTGATAGAAAAGTTTCATCGAGATTACTCTCTAACCGATATTGCAGTGCAAGATGTACTTTCATAACAAGTATTTTTCACAAAACTATTCTCATTTCTCGTTTTTATCTATCAGCGGCATGTTTGCCGGGATATATTAGATCGTAATTATTTGTCTAAAATGTCGGTCACGCATTTCAGCACGGTATTTATTGGTAAACTTTTTCTACCTCGCCTGGATCAACAACAAATTCCATCCTGCACCCTCAATGTTCGTTTCCCGAATTGGAAGAATGCTGGAAAAAATCGATTTCCACTTACACGATCGCTGGCATGCAGAAAATTTTTTTGGGAAATTCCAACTCACGAAGGTGATAGTACAGATTCCACTCTTTCAAACGAGCCTAGTTACGTTGCTGTCAAAAATTTTTTCCCGAAGTTACAATCACTCGAATATCTGCATGTACCTGTGTCTGATAAATGGTTGTGTAATACTACTGAAAATGGGGTGCATATAGCAAATACTGTAAATATTCTCAATTCTTTGATACTGTTTATTATTTACACTATGGATTTAGAGGAATAGCATTTAAATTCTGGAAAATTACAGAGACACAGATAAATATAGAACTAGATAAATATAATAGATAAAATTATAATGAAAAATTCTCTCTCAAATCCCAGATCTGGAAAAGTCAATTTAATTAAAGTGAAAATCCCCGCAGCAAAAAATTCAATCAACGATGTTGAAAACTGGAAATACACGTACAAACAAAGCACATTATCGGACAAACGGAAGTGACGGAATATCCGCGTTTTGGGGCGTTTTTCCTCGGGCATCGAGAGTTCCGTTGGACGAACGGTGGTGCGGATTTTCGCAGGGAATCAATCCGCGGGTTTCGCGTTTCATAGTCGGCGAAAATCCCGTTTTGTCGGATGCCTGATGGCCAGCGATTTGTATGCAGTTTCTCGGCGATGCACTCGGCCACACCTGCACCACGTAAAACAAACGGCAGGCATTCCGTTTCCTGTTATTTTTCTCCGGATGTTATTTCTCGCCTTCGCCGTCCTCCTTTCGAACCCCCTCGGCGCTGAGGGGTGGCCGTTAGGGGGTTGAAAGATGGTTTCGAGGCGAAAACGTTCGAGCACTCTGTTCTCTCCCGAGTCAGGGAGGAGGGGAGGGGGGGGGGGGGGGGAGGGGCGAGACCTCGGAGTCGTCGTTTTTTGCCTCGTCCGCGAGATTTCTGTACGGGAATCGATTAATAAGTGCAGAAACGCCGTATCATTCCATTAGTTCTTCTCCTCGCTTCAGCGCTATGATAACTCCTCCGCTTTCGAACTATAAATAAACCGGTTCTTCCCCGGTTCTACTTTTTTCCTTCTAATTTAGAGGAACGTCTTTGTGCAGAGAAACGGAAGTTTAAACAGAAATTTCTCTGCTGCGATGAATAATGTTCGGCTGGATGAATGGTGGGTGACACTCGAAATTAAAGGGTGAGGAATTACTCGTGTTTCTGCTATTGTAACTTCGTGAAAAATCATCAGAATCTAATTTAATTTAGCTCATTTCAGAAAGTGATCTCTCTGCTTTCAATACTGTAATTTGTTTTTTACGTTACAGTAGACGAAAAATGAGGGAGGACTTTTTTGAGAATTTTTTAAATTCTGCTGTCTTTCTGTAGCTTGATCAATCTTTTTCATCACTGAAATTACTACGGCCTTCTCGGTTGAAGCTGCCGCTTTCTAACGAGCCCTGAAAATTTGGTGCACGATTTTTTCTTGCCATTTCATCGCATTTTGAGTACCTTGGATTACTAGTGGCACATTTTTCATTCAGTTTGCGATAAAACGGTGAAAAAAAATCTTAGAGCACATTGTCAGGGCTTTTTGGAAAGCGGAGACTGTAATCTTCAAATCTACGGAGATGCGAATACTGAATAAAATTTTTCAAACCTGATAGGAAAGCTCGAATGAAATAACTTTTTGAAAAAATTAATTTTCACTCTCAGCTTGCTGCTATGTGATAACATTTCTTGCACAATTGTAACTTATGTTGGTGATAGTGGAGACTTCACCCTTTCGAATGAACCTAGTTACATTATCGTACGATTTTTTTTTGCATAGTTATAGTAACTGAAATAACGACAATTTTGTCTTCTTACGACCGTGTCTGACAAGTGGTTCTTATACTACTGAAAATATTCTGAAATTTAGTTCGCACTGGAAATTCGTAATTTTTCAAGTCAGCGAAGTCGTGACTGCTGTCTACGTTATATTTATGTAAACCTATGAATTCGTAAAGAAATTTTTAATTTTTCGAGCCAGTGGTGCCGCGGTCTGGCATCCATCATCTGCTGATTAAAGTCTGTAGAGCGTTTGTTGCGGATATTCACTGTTTGGAAATATTGGATTTTGTAAAAGGCGTATGGCAAATGCCTGGGGGAATTGAAGCCGCGTAATATGCGGAGAGATATAATTTCCCTGGGATGCAGAGAAATTTTTAATGTCGGAGATGTTTCAGTGCCATGACGTGTCAGTTCCTTGACGTGTCTGGCCCGCTCCGTCCAATACTACTGCGCCTGACGTACACTTCTCAGTAAATTTCTCGCGGATTCGAAACTCGTTGCCTCCCCGGCAGAGAAAAACAAAATGCCTTCGAAAATATCCGGAACAACAAAACAAAGGGAACATGTCCGAGCACGGCGGGCGAATATCTTGCAATATCGTTCCATTAAAATTTTCGCAATATTTCCCCGCGCTATTTCCCGTCCAGCGGTCTGTGTGTGAATGGTCTTCGCAATTAGGGGGCAAATATCTGAACAGCGACGCGCATCAATATGCAATGCGTTGTACGGATAATTATTTGCAACTTAGCTGTTGTTCAATAATTGTTGGAACTCGTGCAGGAACAGTAATCGAGCAGATAGCTTTTTAATTCTTTCAAAATCAATTTCGCAGGTTTCAATTTTCGAAAATTTGCTATCTTTTCCTAGCTTTTTTGTTATTTTTGTGGTTTAATTGTTGCTAGTTTTCCGGAATCGTTTAATTTTGCGATTTGGAAGTTCGTACTGAACTTTGTTGTAATTTCTTTTTGTTCTGGTACTGTTCAGTTCTAGATTATACTGTAATCGAAGGCAGATGGCTTTTCAATCTTTTAAAATCGATTTCGCAGGTGTCAGTTTTCGAAAATTTGCTATCTTTTCCTAGCTTTTTTGTTATTTTTGTGATTTAATTGTTGCTAGTTTTCCGGAGGTTTTGAATTGTTTAATTTTGCGATTTGGAAATTTGTACGTTTGTTTTAATTGCTTTTTGTTCTGGTACTCTTTGGGCTCTTTGTACTGTTCATTTCTAAATTTGTATGCTTTTGGCAGAATGTGTAAGTTACTTCCGGTTGCCATGGCTACCAGCAGCCCTCTAAACGACCCTAACTGCAGAATCGGAACTCTGAAGAGGTAACTACATCATTATCACAGCTAGTCGTGAAATATTCACCACCAAATTTGCTCAACTACGGTTAGTTTCATCCCTAACTACACGAAAGCGGAGCATCAGCTTGGAAACAGCGGAATCGTGGTATATGTCTGTACGAATTTTGTTAGTTGGCACCAACAAACAAATTGTTCTGACTTTTGTACCACTGTTCTGCGAAACCATGCAAAATTTAACATTATTTCAACGTCAACCATCATGCTATATAAATATTCATTATGTTATGCTTTCATTTCCACGTGCGGCTGACTATTGTTAGACTAATACTACTGAACATGAGGATAGATGTGGTAGATATTATACAACTGAGTTCGTACTCTAGTTGTTTGAATTTTTAGAATGAGTATTATATTTCTACCTACACTGGTGTCCGATTTGTGGCTGACTAATACTACTGTGAATGGTGGCACACATAGCGAATATATTATAAATAGACTGCATTTATGCATTTATAGCAAAATTGAGTAGATGAAATTCAAAGTTGTTGAAAAATTTTAAAAATTTAAGATGTCAATATACGAATTCTCCTCTATTAAAATCATTATAAGGGAAGAAATAACATTCAGTTTGGATTCTATTTCTTGCAATCGATGCAGACAATTTTTATTTTGCACAAAGATCCGCAATCTAATTATAAAAATGAAATCATTTTCTTAATTTTGCGAGGCAGTATTATTCTCGAGCCGAATTTAACAAACCTATTTAATAACAAATTGGCTTCGTAGAAATTGATTAATAAATTTTTGTATTTCAGTGCCTTTTCCTCTATGCAATTAGTAAATTGATTATAATACAAATCTGCCTTTCATCCGCGTCTAGCAATATTCATTAAAATACATTCATTCATTAACAACGAATTGTATCGTGCACAATTTATAAAAAATGTTATTTACCACTATTCGGAGCAAACTCTTTGATAATCAGCTTCGTTTCGACTGACACATAAAAATTGCTAAACACAATTAGTCTGTACATGTGAAAACTAAATTTTTGTTGTTCTCAGTTGTTCCTCTGTTTCTTTAAAAACGATGATGAATCCCGTGATAAATTCTCAAACATTCCGCTGATGACCTTTTGAGTCGGAGAAGATTCGAATTGAATGCTACAAGAACGAAACGAGGCGGTTCGTACAGCGAAGGAATGAGCATCATTTTGCAACGCCGCAAGAAAGTTAATCCACGATGTGACAACCCGCTCGGGTCTGTCCGGGCACAATAAAAAGAGGCGAGATGATATAGAGTTATCCGCGAAAGTAACTCCGCCGAGCGAGAGATTTATGGGGACGCCAGGTTTCGAAACAAAAATGTATATTTATGCAATTTTACGTGGACCGCTGCGGCACGTATTCGTTTTTACGGACACGTCCGATCGTATTTTCACGGGACCCCAGGAATCCCTTTAAAACGGAGCTGGATTTGCGGAACTTCGATTCTGATTTCGAATCCACGACTTCTAAAATGCATCCCCACTTTCCATTGCATTAGACTGCATTTGCAATCAATTTTTTGTTAATCTTATGCAGTAATATGTGAGATACTTTTTATGTCCATTGTTTAGTCTATTCCATTTTCCACGACTCTACAAAATTTTTCAGTAGTATGTATATCATTTTTCCATGAGTCTACTCTAATTTTCCAAGACTACACAATTTTCTACGAGTCTAAAAAAATTCCCAGTACTTTGCTTCCGCTTACATATTTTCCAGCTCAACGAAAATTTGATACTAATCCGAAAAAAATAATGTCATAATATTACTTGATTTTTAATTTTCAACATGGGAGCAATAAGTTATTGTTCCCACCGCGTGACCTGTCATTTGAATTAATATTACAAAATCGTCGAAACGAGGTCGAGGTTCGTGACGATATTCAAGCAACGCAACACTATCATGAAAATGGCAAGAAGTAACGACGAGCACGTGCAGATACATGCGCCCGGTGATGGTAATGTGCGTCGATATAAAATGCAGGGCGACGGTCAAAGTGGTCGCAGGCTTTATGTCTTTTACCACAATGCGAATCCCGGGGGATAGGGGGTGCCGCTTTTATTTTACATGCGTGTCCCGTTACTAGAGCAGCTGGCCATAAATGTTTTCGGCTACGGGAGTCAGGGCAAAAAATGTCCCAGGAAAAGTTGCTGCTTGTCGGCCTGGTTTGAGAGGCGCGTGGATTTATATCCGGAGAAAGTCACTCGGGCATCTGAAATAGTGAGACATTTAAATACCCCCTCCCTCAAATCTAGAGTTTTCCATATAAATGTTGATAAATCTAAAATATATTTTATAAATGTGAATGCATGTATGTCTATATGATTCTTTTACAAAATTGTTTAGACGTATGTAAAACTGTCTTGAGTCATGGAAAATTGTCTCGAGTCATGGAAAAATGTCTTGACTCATGGAAAATTGTCTCGAGTCATGGAAAATTGTCTTGACTCATGGAAAACTGTCCTGGGCCTTGGAAAAATATGTAGGATCATGGAGAATTGTCTCGAGTCATGGGAAAATGATATAGACTCATGGAAAACTGTGTGGTCTCTCTTACTTATGAAAATGCCTTCAGATTTACGACGAATTTTTTCTTGGACTGCCTAGAAAGGGGAATTGCAATTCCACACAAAAAAAAAACGAATCCGATCTAACTTCATCACAATATTTAATTCTCATTTTGCATTCTATCAAAGATGAAGTGGAGGACAAAAGGTCTGGAATATTCGTCTGCATTTTGCAGCATCCACTGTGGGCCAATGGAGAGACGTATTGCTGCGCCATACTTTTCCATGCATAGCCCTGTCAACGATGCTCAAATTTCGCGTTGCCTCTGGGGTCGTCTGTCTTTTTTTTTATCAAAGTGGAAAACGAGGGCAGGAGGATTGCGGAATTTTTCATAGGGAACTTAAAGGATTAGAAACTAAAAATTCTTAAATTAAGGAAATTAATAAATTTCAGATAGGATCTTTTACTTTGCAGGATTTCAGGAGCCTCTTGATAGTTGAGGCTTCGAATCGAGATTATCCTCCGAGATTCCATCTAAACTTCGATCGTTAGGATTACTATTTGAGTCTCGGTCTCCTTCCTGAGGGCTCGCATTAAAGATTAAATAACCGTTTGCAAAAAAGGGAATGGGAATGGTTAGGTTGAGGCGGCGATAACACTTGAATACAAACGAAGGATAGTCCTTGCATTCTTTCCCGGCCTAGTACGGGCCACTGAAAGGACCAGCAAGCGTAGAGGCAGCCGCTCATGCGAGATATACGAGCAAAAGAAACTACTAACAGTCGGGGAACCGCTTAAGTAACAGTCAAGAGAAGACAATGCATTTCAATGAGCTACAAGAGAAATATAAGTAAGGTCAGGGAATATTTAAATGTAATGCATGAGAAAGGCCAGGTACCAGCCTTGGCAAAAAGAGGACAGCGAGGAAGAAAAGTCTGAATAAAACAAGAAAAATGCGCACGGGAATGCTTTCGAATTCGAACATGTAACAGAGCGGGAGCAGTCACTTTTATTTTTATGAAAACCCGATGGCGTAGACGTCGATAATGCAAATTGTTTCACTCCGCCTTTCAGAAAGTGCAGGGCAGAATCAGGTGGAGGAAAATCATGCAATGGGACAGGAAATCCGGAGCTTTTAAATCGATGAAATCCGGATCAGTAGGAAATCCATGATGTGGCGGATAAAGGTACCATGATTTACGGAGCAAAGTATACTTGATGCGTTTAGTGGAGTCTTCGGCCTGAGATCCGCGGAGAACATTTATCCAGGACTCTAGGCCATTTTCCACGAGCTCAAAAAATTTCCATTTCTCACGACAGTTTTCCATGACTTGAGATAATTTTCCATGAGTCTATGCGACTTTCCACTAAGTTCTCTAACCACTTTAATTTACATGGCTCCACACCATTTTTACTGCAAAGTGCAGTAATATCCCATCGACGCGAAATGAACAGTTTCTAACAAGAAATTTCCGTGTTCGAATCCAGAGGGGGACGAAACAATTTAAGAGCGCAATACGTAAGGATAATCCGTTGCATTGACTTTACAGCTGAAGTTACTTTGGAGCTCTTGTTCGCCGCTGTCTGAAAAGCGCGGGCTACAAATTTTTGCCGAATTAAAAACATCGAGTGTTCTATCGTTCGAGGATGTGGAGGTGGGGATCGAAGAATTGAGGAGTTTTGGGCGGATTACGAGCGACGAGGAACGATCCCATTGTTATGGAGGAAGTTCAGACCGTCCGTAGATTCTCCGCGACGAATGCAATTCCCGAAGTTCTGATTTCCTATTTAACGAACAGCCCTCCGGTCTTGATAATGTGTCTGTTTCTTGCGCAAACTATGTCACGGGACGGGTGAAAGGGGCTGGAAAGGTCTGGGGTGAAACTTCGGGACGATTAAAAACCTTAAAGAGCCACGGCTGTGCAAGCAGCGGATCCTGAATGGGCGACCGCCGCGTCTCAACCTCCCTCTCTATATACCGTATACACGGATTGTTCCGCATGAAATCGAATACGGTTTTACGGCCGAAGTTTATTATATCGCGGCCCGTGCAAAACTGCGAACAGCTTAAATCATTTTAATGGCCGCGCACGGAATTTCTCCCCAAGACAATCGAGAAGTTCTTGCTGAATGCTCCGACCTACCCTAAAGCGCCCACGATTTTTCATTATGCGGCTTGAATTATCTGGAACAGCTTCCCACGAAGTTGCAAGATTTTTCATCTGTCGAAGCAATTTTGTATTACTCGGTAAGACTTTTCATGGCTCCAGACAATTCTCCAGGAATCTGTATGATGTTTTATTCGTCCAATTTTCCATGCGTTGAACGTTTTTTCAGGTCTTGACGAGATTTTCCATGACTTAAATGCATTTTCCTGAATTTAATTGGATTCACCAGGACTTGAGACGATTTTCTATAACTCGGCACAATTTCCCATGACACATAGTACCATTTTCCATAACTCTGTACAATTTTCTTTGACTCATAATTCGATTTTCCATATGACTTGAAAATATTTTCTCTAACTCACTTTCTACGACTAGAAACGCTTTTCCATGAGCTTGACGTGCGCTATCGTGATTCTAAACAACTCTCCATGACACTCATACATTTTAACACAGTTTCTTCAAAAAGATCAAAGTAATGTTGATTTATTCACATTTCGACCCGTTGTGTCACTGAACAAGTTACCCTCTGCAACAGTTATTAATAATAACGGTGTCGCAACTTTTAATGCTTGCACGCAGGTCAGCATACTAATGAAATTCGTAACCTTGCTGGTTGCAGGTGGTGAGAGCTGCGAGCCCGGTACTCCTCCGCGTGATCGTGCTGGGTGCATTTTTCATATATTGCACAGTAAGTGTTCCCCTCTTTACTTTTTACGATTCTGAAGAATAGCCATCGCTGGCACAGGTTTCTCGCGCTGGAAACCCTGCCGCGCCGACTGAAACGTTCTCTATGACTCTCGTAAAATGCTGCGATATTTCTTTTTGGTGGCGACGCCGGTGAAATAAACAATTGCACGGCGATTTTGACGTGGAAAATTGAAAGTCCGCCATTCTTCGTAACGTCGGGAACTTTGTCCAATCTTCGTCAGTTCGAACGAACAATGTTTATTTTCCGTTAATTTTTTACGGCATCCGCGAGGAAAACTGTTTGAAAATAATCGAAACAATTCAGAACGGTTACATATTGGATGTATCGCAAAAGATTTTTCCCACGGAAAAATCCCTCATGGGAAAATCAATGGGGTTCGAGGAAGACCGGGTGAATTATATGGGAACTGACGGGAATCAATTTCCTTTTGTTTCAGACGATTGTAATGTACCCCCGTCCAAACGTCATAACGTGCACGGTGCGAGTATGGCTGCGAGAAATTGGATTCTCTCTCACCTACGGCGCGCTCATGCTCAAAACCTGGCGGTGAGTACGAACCAACGTTCCACCGAACGATATTTGACCCTGCTGAGAGCTGTTTCTGTGATCCGCCGCTCGCAGAAACCTTTTAAAACGACGACCGAGTACGAGGAGTTAGCCGACCGAGAAACTTGAAAGTTTCATGTTGGTCTTGAAAATTTTTAATAGCTTCTGCAAACCACTTTAAATATTTGAAGTGTGCACAGCCCATAACCAGTTTGTCCCGATTGTGAGCAGCACCGTCGTCAACCTAAACGATTTTATATGCTTTCACGAATTTTTCTGTCAAACGGTATTTGGAATTCTGGAACAATTTGTTAAGAGCTCAATGAATTCTTGAGGTGTCAGGACGATTTTTCATTACTAGACTAAATTTTCCATGACTCAAAATGATTTTTCAGAACTCAAGACAATTTTCGATGACTTGATACGGGACAATTTTCCAAGACTCCAGACAATTTCCGCGTGTCCACGCTAATTTTTCATGACTCAAGACAATTTTCCATTAGTCGAGACGATTTTTCATCTGTATAATTTTCTTACGAGTTGATATACGACTTTCTAAACCAGCAGTATTTTATTCGCACGTCTACGCTCCGAAATAGCGTAGCTGTAAAGGATATAAAGCCTGAGGCGACTCTTTCATCATCAGAATGGAAATAAAAGCCAACCAGATGAATTATCAATCGTTTTCTATGCGAATTTCTATGGTGAATATTAATCTCCGCGTTTATTTTTGTGAATTACATTCACGTTTCCTGCAACACCTGTGCAATGAATTCCTGGCGAAACGTCGGAAACTCATGGAACTCGAGCCCAATTTAATACCCGGCGCGGAAAGTTTGACGGAATATCATAATTTTTCACGTCAGGTATGAAGATTCTTCTGAAACATTCCGCATTAAATTATAATCGCATCTGTGCCTCTAGTATCCTCCAGCATTATGAACAAAATTTAGCATACTTCGAATAGGGAATAATCAATAACGTATATTGTCCGAGCCTTCTGAAAGTTGTTCACACCTCTGAATTGTTTGTCACGATTTTTAAATCTTCCATTCGTATACTTTTCAATAACTCAAAATAATTTCCCATGATTTATATTGGTTTTCCATGACGCGTAAGACTTTTCCGTGACTCATAAGAAGTTTCCATGACTCACAAGGCTTTTCCATAACGCATAAGACATTTCCATGACTCACAAGGCTTTTCTATGACCTAAGTATTTTCCATGACAAATAATATACTTCTGCATTTGGTGTTAGTTAATACCAGTCCAGTAATTTAAGAAACTACGGTCCCCGGAGATAGGAAGATTTTAAATTTAGGAATTACCTGCCCTCTTCAATCCTCCCAAGCTGACTGAAGAAATTTTTACGGGAAGCAGGGATCAGTTTTATCATTATATAGGGGACAGAAGGTGCGGAAGGCCAGGCTCTCCTCCTTGGTCAGGCACCATTCGATAACTGGCTTACGAATTCAACGAGCGATCCTCCGGCGAATTTTTTTCTTGGCTTCGATCAGAAGGGTGGGGGAGGACCGGAGGTGGGCAGTCGCGTCCGATGAGGAAAATAAGGGATGAAACCGGCGGCGATCTTTATCCCGGACTTTCCTGAGTACCGGAAATCCGGCGAGCATCGACGAGACCAATTTCGCGGGCAAGATGGGAAAAAGAAGGGAAGCGGAAGTTATACACTGGCTGACCAGCAATCGCCGGGCTACTTCAAGCCATCGATTCGAGTCAATCGTCGGCGATCCCTATTCGACGGCTGACGCGCCTGTGGGAAAAGAACGAGTCGAAAATCTAAGAAAATTTCGAACGCTATATCCTGACGCTGCACCGCTGCACTCGAATCTTTCCATCGAAAAATATCTGGACTCTTTAGGGACATCATCCATGTCTGGGAAAAACGTTTCATGAACTACTGAAAATTTAATGTTCTTGAAATAGTTCAGAAATAGATTCTGAGTCGTGGAAAATTGTTCGAGTCATAGAAAAATACCTGGAGTCATAGGAAACTATCATGAATTATGAAAAACCACACGAGTTTGGCATGAAAAATAAACATTAAACATGTTCTTCAATACTTTACCACAAATTACATGGAAAGAGAGGTTGGAGATCTTAAAGAAAAACATTGTTTAAAAGTTGCAAAATCATGTTGACCCCTACAGGAAAATATTGGAAAATTCGTAGTCATAAATCATAAATAATTAATTATCGCGTAACCGCCAAGTCCACGTTCGAAAATTGTGAACCGTGGCAGCTTCCAGCGAAACTTTCGCTTTTCATTAATCAGCTGATCAAAAGCTGTAAAGTATTCGCAGACCGTTTGAATGGATCGAGCAGTTCCGGGCTGCGAGTTTGTAATTTAAAAAGTTGAATTAAGTTGAAGCGTCAGAATGATTCAATCTTGAAAAGATAAGTTTGAAAGTCGCGCGTAGTCGCGAGTACATTGAATAGTCCCCGCGTAATCAAGAGTCCATTATTCTTCATCAACTTCCACCCTGCCGTTGATTCATATTTTTCTTATCGTTCAAAACATCTAGTTGAAAAGTTCCGATCGAGTTTCCCCATTAATTAAATGGGTCCTTTAGTCGGTCGCTGTTTATCTGCTTCGGTTGGACGACTAGCATCCGCTAGTCAGCGAAGAATCTCGTTTCGAGGCGAACCGTTTATGCCACGCTTTGAATAAATTTCGTTATTACAGAAACTCGACTCCATCGAACGACGAATCGATTGATACTGTAATTAGAGGACAATAGGATCTCAATCTGCGATTGATTTAAATTGAAACAGGTTCCCAGTTGTAATTTGGACATCATTTACGGTATAATTTGTTGCTTCGGTTTGAACCAGTTTCATTTTCTTTTACCGACAATAATGATTGAAGAGGATTGCAACGTTTAAGGATCTTCTCACAAACGTGTAGTTCGTTAGATCTATGTCCAGATTGATTCGAACCCCTCCGAGGATACCGGTGACAACGTTATAGTAAGTAGCAGCTGGTACACACGTCAAGAAACTTGCATCCGACTTGTTACTTGAGGTCAGATCGATAGTGTTTGCTAGGTCAGCTTGCCAGGAAGCCTGACATCGCTTGTCATACCACGTAACTACCACCTGTATGGTAGTAGGGGATCGAGCAACATGGGCTATTCTCACGATGCTTTTCCGGGGGTTTAGTATAATTTTCCTAGAATGCAGTTTTCCATGACTCAAATTGATTTTCCATGAGTAGTAGTTCCTTTGTATAACAACAAACGTTGTCTTACATCGCTCGGCCATATTTTCTATGACTCCAATTTATTTTCCATGAGTCGTAATGCTTTTCCACGATCAAGGGTGATTTTCCATTACTCACGTTTCTTTTCCGTGACTCAAAATGGTTTCCTATGACTCAGAAAAATTTTCTAGGACTCGTATATTACTTTTCCACGACTTGACACATTTTCAACGACTCTTCTTTTTAACATTCTTCTTTTTAACCGCACAGAACATCCTTTTATACAATTCCTAACCGAACCCGAACCTAACCAAGTCCCACCGCTGACTTACGCCCTAACCCCGGCCGCAGTCTGTCGCAGCTCGGGACAATTTCTATCCTAAAGATTAGAGGAGCGATGGACGTAATCGTCCAACAATAACCCAAGAGCTTATTCCGGTTGACAGATCCAGAATAACTCAGTCAACGTCTCTCCGCGAGCGAGATGCAGCTGCAAATGTCATGTAATCCTCCCAGTAACCTTTTTACCTATTCAATAGAGACGTATCTGGCCCGCTCTCAGCCGATGCTGGGCGATACCCGGGATTAAAGGACAAAGTATAAAAGCTGGTTCGTCCTGAATTCGACGTGACGAGGCAGAGGGAACGGGTCCACGTCTCTATTAATGCTAATTCTCTCTTTCTCCAAAGAAGAAAAGCGCCAGGAGTTGTCCGGAGATGAGAGAAACTTCGCCCGGGGACGTCTGACGTAGTTTCTTAACCGGTAGTAAGACTCCCACGGCTTTCATTACGTAAATTCAGCTGTACCGGCGGGCTTCTAATAGGCACAGCCTCTGAATGGACCCTGCGACGATTCCGGAAAAAGGTCCGATCCTCCTACGTTGCCTCTGCTACTCACTGTCGCCTTTATTCCACCGAACAACTTCGAGAGGATGCATCCTTTGAAATTGTTTTCCTCCCATGAGGCGATCTTCCGTGCAGAAAATCATTTCCCTTGACTCCCTGCGACTGTCCGCGACTCGATACAATTTTCCATGATCCAGTCCGGCTTTTCCATGACTCGTGAATATTTTTAATATCTTGGAACAGATTTCTACAATTTACGATTATTTTCCATAACTCGTGATATAATTTTCCATTACTCACCGATCCTTTCTTGAACTCGAAACGTTTTCCTACGACTCAATATGGTTTCCCATGGCTCAGAACAATTTTCCAGGACCCAAGGTAATCGTCCACGAGTTACGATGATTTTCCAAGACTCAAAATGATTTCCTATGACTCAGAAGGCTTTCCCAAAATGCAAATCGTTATTTCATCGGTGTTAGCACTTCTACACGCCATAAATCGTTCTATAGAACTCAGCGCAATTTTTCACGACAGCTTGCATCCTCCATAATTTTCCATCGCACCAAGATAAATAGTTATCCGTGGCATCAATTTCGGAAAGTGGAATCTCATCGAAGATATATCAAAAGTTCTATTATTCCAGTCGGGGAATAATATATTTGGCAAAGATGACCCTTTTCAATCTAATATTGGAATTCTCTCTCTCTTTCCCCGTCACAAAAGAAACGTCCATTAATGGCGATTGCTTTTCCTCTGACTACACTTCCGTTCAAAACAAATAACATTGCAGCCAACCGGCGAGGTCCGCCTCTTGGAAAAATACCGTGAACCACGATGCGATCGTCCCTATGGCCATTTTCATCTGCGGCCGACGGAGTCGCGGAGTTTGAAAATTCCCCGACAGTAAAAGAGATACGGCGTTTCCTGCCAGGCGGAATCTCGATTCACGACGCGGTCTTTGAAAGACGGTTACATCTAAGGGAAAGGGTGGAGGACGAGATCGACTGTCAACGGCTCAAAGCTTTAGGGCAATAGGGGCAATTCAGTTTTTTCGGACTGGCTGTTGTGGTTAGGTTGGGCTAGGTCCCTAGGGTAAATCGCACGATTGCAGAAAATAGTCAAAAATTCAAACGACTTCTAAACTAACAATTTTAAAGCATATGTTCCTCAATACTTTTTTGTAGAGGATACAGTTGCATATGAAATAAAAGTGCTGTTGCATATATCCGATGCACCGAAGATCGGAAGTGCGTAGGATTACTTTCGGGGTTTGAACTTTGACTCGAAAAACTTTTTTCTATTTTCAGCGGTTTTCGAGGTATGGTTTGCTCTATGTGCTACAGGAGACGTGTTTGTTTGCTCGCAGAATATCGGTTATATTCCGAGTGAAATCGGCTCGAGCAGTGAAAATAACAGACGGCAGCTTGCTGAAGCGGCTTGGCATCATCGTGATGATATTCAGCGTGTTCCTGGGTATCCGGACTCTAGTTGCGCCGCCGGTGGTGATAGTCGCCCGTACTGCAGACGACCTGAAAGCTTATCTGTGCCGGACGGACTGGTGGGATCACAGCTTTACCACACGTGAGTAGCTCTCGCCGTATTCCACGAGTCAGTGAACACACACCGGTCCCGATACGGGTCTCCAGAACTCTTCGAACTCGGCTGAAGCTGTTCGCCCGTCGTTACGAATAATTATTAATTATCCGACACACGCCGGCGTAACCCCACAATTAAACGCTGTCGTCGATTGTGGACAAACACTTTGTTCAATGGGAACGCTATTTGCCTTATTAGAAGTTGCGCTGGCAGTCTCATGTATTTGCCACGCCATTATATTCGAGTTACAAGCTGCCATTAATCGTGCAAATAACGTGGTACGTTATTAACAAGTGGGAGCTGTCTGTTGTTTACAGGCTGGCGCAAGTCTGCGCAAAATGAAAAATTTTCTTCATTGATTGGAAAAAATAACGATTTTTTAGAGGTGAAGATAATATTCTGACATCCTTGAATTGTTATAATTTCTTCAGACAAGCAGAATTGGTCTGAGATTAATTTATTTTAATTTTCAGCACTTTCTGAAAGGAAAAGAAATTTTATTTATGGGCACTTGCATAGCTCGCAAAGAGTCTTATTATTTTTTGAGCCGGCGGACCGTGCTCGGGAAATAAACGAGCGGTTGTTAAGTATTCGTCGCGGAGAACAGAACAAGGTACTTAACTCTGGCCAGCTTGCTTAATCCCAGTATGGGATTCAATTTCCAGACGGACCCGGTATTCCCACGCGCTTTATGGTAACTCTTTTCCGAAGCTTTTATCGCGCAACCCGGTCCGAGAATCCTGCTTCTATATGTTTCAGGAATCCGGTTCCGCCGGGGCGGATTCATATTTTCCCTTTCACATTTATTTCTTTCATTCTTCGCCACCCGAGGTTCAGGCTCGTTGGTTCCAAAGAATTCCCTTCCATGGAAGGGTGACAGGATAAAAGGAAATCCTGTGGAACTTGCGCCAGCTTCTCCGGGACACCGAGACCTTGCTCTGCCCCACTATCTCCCTTTACGAAGTTCGAGGATCCCTCTGACGTAGGGTCAAAGGGGAGCAACTTCGAGAGGAGATCCACCGTGCATGCGGTTCCCTTCGTTCTAAGTGTCGGCCAATTTATTGCGCTCCGCGGCGATAGATCGATACCAGCAAGCCATCTTCTAGCCAACTGTGTGAACGGATTATTCGGTCCAACATACTAAGTTAACAGTTCAGAAATTTGAAAACGATCCGCTCGACTTTAAGGCGTGTAACTGATTCAATAGTGGCTCAAAGGAGCCAAGTGGAACGAGTCTGCTTTAAATCAGACGTATAAGGGCGAATCTCTGTTATAGCTGACATGTGGAAAGTCTGCTTTGAACCAGACGTGAAAGACGAATCCCTATAAACTAGATATGTCCAAGTAAAATCAGTCTGTCTTAAATCAGACGAGAACAACCATATTATTTTAAGCCAGCCAAGCAAAGGACAGCTTTAAATCAACAGGTAAATCAGGTCTTGTCTGATTAATGACAGACACATTATACTTGTCTCGTTAATAACACACTACTTCTACTTGTCTGATTAATAACACACAGGTTACACTTATTTGATAAATTACTGGTATATTCTGCTTGTCTCACGGAGAGGTGAAAAATAAGAAAAAATTTATATTTTGAGCAAACTTTTAGTATCAATCATCCAAGTGGAATCAGTCTGTCTTAAATCAGACGAGAAGGACGAAATTATTTTAAGCCAGTCAAGCAAAGGACAGCTTTAAATCAGCAGGTGAAATATGTGATGGGATACAAGATGTCTGACCAATCACATTATACTTGTCTCGTTAATAACACACTACTTCTACTTGTCTGATTAATAACATACACGTTACACTTCACTTGTCTGATAAATTACTGGTATATTCTACTTGTCTCACGGAGAGGTGAAAAATAAGAAAAAATTTATATTCTCAGCAAACTTTTAGTATCAATCTTCCAAGTGGAATCAGTCTGTCTTCAATCAGACGAGAAGGACCAAATAATTTTAAGCAAAGGACAGCTTTAAATCAGCAGATGAAATATGTGATGGGATACAAGATGGCCTTGTCTGACCAATCACAGACACATTATACTTGTCTCGTTAATAACACACTACTTTTACTTGTCTGATTAATAACATACACGTTACACTTGTCTGATAAATTACTGGTATATTCTACTTGTCTCACGGAGAGGTGAAAAATAAGAAAAAATTTATATTCTCAGCAAACGTTTAGTATCAATCATATTCATCAGTATTCCCGGGATACCAATCCGGTACACGGGACCAATCTACTCGGCGCACTTTAGAAACGTCGGTCCGCTTTCTTGCTGTCTGTGTCGCGAAGAGGTCACCGTCTGGAATTTCAATGAGTCGCTCGCCGAAATTGCCGGGAATTCCCCTATGTTTTTCCGCTTTTAATGACCCCTCGAAAAATTCTTCGAACCACCAACTTCTCGGCGAAGTTCCTTCGTATCCGAATTCCGATCGCGTTCGACGACAGATGCTTCTTGGACCTTCCTCGAAACCCTCTTTACTGTGCTCGTGGCAAGAGGACGGTGAAAATCAATATAACGTTATCAAATTTTTCGAAGTACTCATCTTAAAATTTTTTAAATTTTTTGTTCTCCTAGAAAACGGTACAGAAAAATTTTATTTCAATTTTTTACTCTCCTCTGGAGGTCTACAATTTTGCGGTTGCGCAAATTGAGATTGTTCATTGCGCCTCTGCGCGGTCACCATCGCTAATTTTATTCATTGCTTTAATATCAAAAAACAGAATCTTCAAAAAATTTTCTTCCTATCAATTTCCAGTGCGAATAAATGTTGCGAGTAATGTAAATAATTTCATAGTGCTTTCCACTCGGTAATATTTCCAGAGCTCATCAGGGGCTCCAGGCTCGTCGTTTTCCAGGTGGCTTTAATATTCTAGATGCTCCTGACGTGGTTCATAATCATTGAATCCCAGAACGTATGGCGAGCCACGTAGTCGCTGCGCTGCCATCTAAATCAGACCGTATTAGCCTCATAACTTAATTGCACGACCCCTTTTTCGAAGCTAATCCCGTAATTTCTTGCTGGTGATTCTTTACCACGATGTTCGTACCCTGATCCCATTACCAGACGTAATAATTGCACCGTGAAACTCATTCGCCAAAGCCATCATCTTGTTTTCCATCTTCGTAATTTTGTTGATCTAGCAAACGTTTCCGGCGCATCCGATAATATTTACAGGGCTCGTCGTTTTATACAATTAGTCATTTTACGGTCGTACGACTCGCTGACCTGTTTCACTTGTTTGACGACAAACACGCAGATTCTACTGCTCCATATACCCACTCATTTTACTTGTCCGAGCAAACGTTCGGTTATACTACTGGCGTGCTCTGGATACCCCGTTTCATCGATTTGTCTGTCCATAGAAACGCCTGCACCACTTGTGGGGCTGTGCAGCCGACTATTACACCGCGTAATCGCACTGTCTATTCTTTTTAATCATTTGTGTCCGGCTAGATTGTTTCCTACTGTGCCAGTTATACTTGTCTGATTTTTCAACTGCTTATGCTACTGACAATCTGGAAAAAATCTGAATATATCACTTGTTGCTGTACTGTCTCTTATACTACTTGCTCGATTATACACTTTCTTACGCTTCTTGGCTTTCCCGGGCTCTTCTCTTCAACTTGGAACAATTATCCATAATTTGAAACAATTTTCCATGACTCGTAATTACTTCCCACGACTCAAAACAATTTTCTACGGCTCTAAACAATTTTCCACGACTCAAAACAATTTTCCATGACCGATAATGATTTCTTGCTAAGAGCTCTTTTCTACAACTTGAACAATTATCCATAACTTGAAACAATTTTCCATGACACGTAATTACTCCCCACGATTCAAAACAATTTTCCACGGCTCTAAACAATTTTCCACGACTCAAATAATTTTCCATATAATGATTTCCCACGACTGAAAACAATTTTTCATGAGTCAAAACAGTTCTTCATGATTCGCAATAATTCTCCATGACTCAGATCAAGTTTTCTAGTTCAGCATGACTAATCTTCGCATTATTATCTCATTGTGAAAAATTGAACGAAAAATAATAATAAACAAAATAGATGTCACTAAAGCGAAAAATTCTGTCCATTTCATCGTTCTACATTTTTGCCTCGAAAATTCAGATACCACGGAATTTTTACGAGGTACGCGAAGGTCGTCTCGTTAAGCGGACGCACAATACCTGAAATATCGCGGGTCGCATGATCAGAACGTCTTGAATTCGGTTCCAGCGACTATGAAAAATTTCGGACTTTGACTATTCCGTGGCCACCGAGGATCTTCCGCGCGTTTTGCATTGGAAGCCGGCCAAAAGGGAGCAATAGCTCCCTCCCCCATCTCCCACCAGCCGTGAAAGCTTCTATTTGTTAAAATGCTGGCGTTATTCCCAGACGCAAAGCCACACGGCGGTCCATCACCTTAACCTGCCCACGGTATTTCTCTCTTTCTCTGGGAAAAAAAGAATCTGCATTTCATGGACATAGGCTATAGAACTGGTTATCGGTCACAAATAAATTTATCACCGAAGATTCCTCAGTGTAGCCCCGTTCAACCCTCGAGGGAGCAATCACTTTCAGGATAGGTTTTCCCGAACTGAGGAGCGTTCCAAGCAATTAAGGTTGCACTACGAATCAGTACGAACTGATATTCTGGAACTTTCCGCGAAGAAAGTTAGCCGGGGCCATGGCACACACAACTTGGCAACTTAGATTGAGTTCACCCCGTCGAATTATTCGACATGCAATCTGAAGAATGATATATTCTAAATACCGCCGGTTAACGGCCCCAGATTTGACTGGCGCGACGATCAATAATTATTTAGGTGATTGTCATGCGTGTATTTCTCTGGGAACCGGTTCAAATGTTTCTTACTCTCCATTTATTATTATTGAAAATATTAGAAATGACTGTGTACCATACTAAGTTCAGTAATACTGTATATTTCTATGCCATTGAGTTTCATTATTTAATTTTCCACACAACTCATTCTCATTTTCCAAATGAGCTTTTCCATGCGCCATAGCACTTTTCTACGCCAGGAAACAATTTACTACGAGTCACTGTACATTTCCATGACTCAAGTCAATTTTCCATGACTCACAGTCCCTCTCAGATAACTATTTCTTATGCCAAGAATATTCATATTTCCCAAACAATGTCGTAATTTTGATTGTACCCAATAATTTTCAAATAACATCGTAGATTCCGCAGTTACTATATTTTCCCGATAAAATCGGAGAAAGACTTCATCCCGGTCTATTAGACCGTTATGGCTACGGAGGTAAAATTCGTTAGCCAGCCGTTCAGTAACGCGGTGGCCGTCTCCAGGCAGGAATATTCGGCAACTAATGGAGCGGAACGAAATTTATAGCTAAAGATGGCTCGAATAAACTTATCGTTTCGCAATACCCTGGAGGCATCGTAATCCAATTTATACAGCGGCTCGGCTTTCTCAAAAACAGAACACCGACTAATTCAATATTTTGCCAGGGGCAGCAGATCGGAGGCCGCCGCCACCGCCTGGTTGGGTTCCACCATCGTAAACTGCGAAAACGCGCGTGTCGTTCGTTTTTCCGCAATTTTAGTGCCGCGGAGACCGAAAAACTCGGCTTCGTTACACCCATAAGCACAGGCACCCTCACTGGACTCCCTCAACCAAACGCGCTATATTATATCGTTTCCGGACGAGAATTCTCGTTAATATGCTTTCGCGAATTCTCTGTAGCTGGAAGAAACAACAGTAAATTTTGTTTGTGCTGTTACAAGCACTTTTATGGTCTAATTGGAAAACATTTTCATACACACTGGAATAAACAATTTTTCCTTACCTTTTCCTGTTGCCTTGAACTAAATTGAACCAGCAAGCTTCGACCCTTTATCTCCACCAGGGGGGTAGTTACCCCAAAAATATTAATTTTTGCTACATTTTACCTATTTAATCGCGTGCTATATTTTCGAAAAAATCTGATACGTTACTGGTATAGACTCACAGGTTCAAGAATTTTCTGGCCCGAAATTGTGGCTGTGAAGAATAAAAGTACTGAAAAGCGCGAAACATTAAAAATATCAGAGGTGAAAGATCAGCTAATATTTTCTCCATTTATCTGCCACTATCGATATGCAGGTTTAGAGAATTTTTTCAGATTTCTCGGCGAAATATCTCGGACCTAAAAAAATAAAAATATTTAGAGAACTCGATAAAGTGTAAATTTAGTTAGTTAGTATTTGATCTATATAACAACCGGGTTAGGATACATAAGTTTAGGTCACGTGAGATTAGGTCTGCCGAGGATTTCGGTCTGGCCAATTGCGAACTTTTCCACGTTCAATTCAAAGTACCGCGGTTAGTAAATTAAAAGTGGGTCATTAAACGAACACGCGCGGCTGTGTGTGTGTGTGTTCAGTTCGCCTCGCCATTTCCTGTCGGAATTTTCAGCGCGTTTGCGAACACGACGAGTATGTATTGCGGGGCTGTTTCGATGATCAACTTCCGTCGGATAATCTGTTTCAGAACCGCGGAATCGTTGGAGCGGAATGAGAATCGTATCCCGCAGTCGTTACTTTTCATTCCGCGATAAGATTGGGTATCATTTCTTACGCTTTCCTCCCCATTTCACCCTTTATTTGCAAACGGTCGGTGTTTGAGCTTGAGGGGGAATTTATTCTGGCGGCGGTTCGCGCGAAACTTTGCCTATGGGAAATAATAATAAATTCTTTCCTCCTGGTTTCTCCATTCACCGGTGGTCCGACGACGGGGGGAGGGGGGGGGGCAAATTTCCGGCGGCATATACTTCTTGAAAATTTTATTTAAATCCAACATTATTCGTTGGAAACTATCGAAATGTCGGCCAAGCAAATTCCAATATTTCTGCCGAGGGAATAATATTTCCCCATCGATTAAGGACAGACCGAGCGCAGACTGGGTGCAACAAGGACGAACTATTTCAAACCCTTCAGAATGGAATTTCGGGCCTCATTTTCAAATTTTTCGACTGGATAGATATTCATTTTGAAAAATTCATTAAAGCCTGTATAAACACTTCCGAACACATTCAAACTTAATATTATATATATATTTAGACTCAACGATTTTTTGGAGCCTGGGTATTGGATATTTTCCTACGATATGAAAATTGTATTCAACGGGAAATAACCAACAAAATAATAAAAAACCAATCGATCCGCGGAATGAAAAGCGCGCCGCGCGAGAGCGGAATAATAGATTTATTCATTGGGTCGATTCGCTGTTATTAGAAGAAAAATCGCGTGGATTGGGGCTCGAGCGTGGCCGTACCTGAATCCCGAAATGCAAATCGGAGTATTACGGGATCCGTCGATCGGTTGCGGAGATTTCCAGAGTTCGAATAGCCGGTCTCTCTCTCCCTCTCTCTCCGGGTTGAAAAGCGCGGCCTGGAATCGAGAGGTCCGCGATAATCGCCTCGATAGAAGCGACTCTCGCCGTTTGAAATCGGCGAGAGAACCAAGTTTTTCCTTGGCGCGGGATTCACGGGAAATTGAAATCCACGGCGGCAGGGAATTTTAATTCGGCTTTCACGGATCGATCGGATCAACGTGTCTCTCAAAACACCGCCGAGTTACCCGCAAATATATTTAGCCGATAGACGACCTCACCGTAATGGAACTGTTTACGTACCATTTCGCAGTGGACTGCAATGGCGCAGCTGAAAAATCACGCTCTGGTGTCAATATTTTATTTGCACGGCAAACAGCTTGACCAAACGGAACGTTCTCTGGTCGCAAAATTGCCGAAAGGTAATGTTATCTATCGCCTGATTAGTAGCATAAACGCAAATATGGCCAGACCAGTGGTATAAATGTAGACATGGTCAGACCAGTAGTACAAGCTTGTGCATACGCAGAGAAGTAGTGTGAACGTACGCATTGTCAGGCCAGTAGTATGAGTGTATATCTGTGGTTGTCAGGAGGAACGCCGCATGTCTCATACCTTCACTTTCAATATACTGCGGTTAAAATGTTTAATTCCTAATAAATCATCGGTTAAATTGCATTATTTTTTGGGCCATTCGAATTTATTTTCATGACCTTTTTACTAGATTTTTATACAGTTCAATTAACGCATAAACTCGATTTTTTTGAATTGTGACGTACGGTGTTTTTTCTGATAGCCATAGATATATGGTCAGAACAGAAGTACAAATGTAGATATGGCCAGGCCAGTAGTATTAATGTAGATATGGTCAGCCACATAGTGCAAGCTCGTATATGCAGAGGAAAGTGGCATGAATATGGGTATTGCCAGACCAGTGGTACGAACCTAAATATAGTAAAAGCAGTAGTACAAGCTCATGTATAGTCAGGAGACTACCACGAGTACGAGTATAATCAGCTCAGTAGTACAAGCTCGCGCATCGTCAGACAAGCTGTATAAACGTAAGTATGTCGAGAACAGTGGTACGAGCTGGTTCATAAACAGGCAAGAACTGCGACGCAGTACGAATTCTTGCCTGATCAAACTCACGAAATATTAAACGATAAATATGAATAAAGGTGGTGCAATCACCGGTACGGTCAGCCTAGGCAAACGTGAAAGGCCTTTACCAGAGGGAAAGCAATCGAAATGCGCAGTCAATTAGGGAACTGTAAGCAAAATCGGTCTGTCAATGGAACAATGTCTACATCAGAAATTATTTCTCTCGCTTTCAGAAATATCGAGCAGGATCTCTCGTTTTACCACATCATTGCAGAATCGGAACAGCGCAAAAATTATACGGGATTGTATGCGAGATTGATTACAAATTCTCAACGAAATTACATGAGCCGGACGCTTAATCATACGTGATCATCGACGACGTGACGTTTATGAAATTTCCGGAACGATTCCGGCAAAGAGTATGATTGATTCGCGCCGCGCGGATGAACTTTAACGCCGATGAATCGCGGCGGAATTGTTGCTAATCCAACTGTCAATCGCGCGAAGGAACGAGGAGGATATATTTACATCGTTTCGCGACAATAAATTATCGCATAAATAGGTCCCTGAATCCCGACAAATGTCGACGTTCATACTATTTACTTAATGTACTGCTCTGTTATATGTGTCTGACTATACAGTCATTCGTGATTCGTATCACTCATTTTGTTATATTTGTACTGACCATATCTGTATTTATACTACTAGTTTGATAATACCCATATTCGTACTACTTTTACTCTTATTACTTGTCTGACCATGCAATGGTCTACACTACTTGTCTGATCATATATTGAGTACTTCCCTGACCATGTGCTCCATGTGCTGCATAATGATTTAATCTACTTGTCTGAGAATTTAGATTTTCACAGTACTTTCAGTCAAGAAAAAATGTTTGAAATATTTAAGCCGCTATTTAATATAACGAAGCCATCAAAGAGAGTACAGACAGGCTTCCAAATAAACAAAAGAGAACGGATATAGAAACATCGCAAAATCACAATACCAACAACTAATCCTCTGCCAGGACGAACTCCCACGTCCACTTGAACTCCGACCAAAAGACACGCTCTCACCACCATACGTCCATCCCAAACACAAAAATAAAACGACACGGTCTGCGGATAAAACAGTCCGGGCACGTAACAGAATTTTTTCCAGCAGCCTCGCGACAGACGGTATCACTCGATGGAGCCCAGCTTTACGAGGATTTTTTCTCTGATCTCGACCACGTATACCGACGAGAAAAGCGAATCCGGTGGCTGGCCAGGCCGATAAACCTCCCTGGGAACTTGTTCGACGACTGTCGTTAACGGCTAGCCGTGGCGCAGGAAAAACGCTGATGGTTCGATATGGTCGCTGTAACCCCGGGAAAAACTGTTTTCCTTCCAGTTTTTCCCGTTCTCGCGGACAGCTCTCCTGATGAGGAAAAACAACCGAAGTAGCCCGACGTGTTTCGACTTAAACGCTTTGCTCCCAGTTCGAGAGCGGGAAATTATTTATGCGAACGTTTTTTAAACGTAATTCATTAGCCTACATAAAAAAAATTAAATTTTACTCCGCGAACTAATTTCTGGACCGTTTGATGCCCCGAAAAGTTGGCATAGTGGTTTTTTACGTGGAACTGATTTTGCTGATTAATCCCACATTTGCGGGAATACTTGGGACACGGTACTCTTACTTCGAAAAAACGTAACGGGGGCAATAAATGTTTGTAGTTTCTAGAGCTAATTCTGTCAGCATTTTGGAAGTAATATTTCGTTGCTTGAAAGTTTTAATATTTTTTAATTTTAATTTTTAGTGGAGTAAACTTTGTCTCTAACTGAAACTGAAATTTTTGTGAGGGATCAGGGTAATGGCACTTTACCTTGATTTTTATGGTTTTACTAAATTCGTGAAATGTGCTTTTTAGAGATGGTCTATCATTTTATGAAGGATTTAGGAAGTAATATCTCATTGCTCGAAAGTTGTAATATTTTTTAATTTAACTTTTTAGTGGAGTAGTTTGTCCCTAACTGAAATTGAAATTTTATTCAATTCGTGAAGGTTTATGGGAAGTCGTATTTCATTGTTTCAAAAAATGAAGAACCAATTTTCTCGTTTCCTTTGACGTACCCAGCAGCACGAAAATTGGAATGGTATTTTTCATATGAAATTTCTGAGGTTTACTGTTAATTAAAAGTACAACGTATGTGGACACTTAGACCGCGGTTGCTTTATCCGACATTTGCTTGAGAAGTTGGAATACCCTTGAAATGAAATGTTTGTGTAGCGTTTTTTATTCTTAAATGAAATTAAAATTTTTCCCGGAGCTTTTTAACTCAGTTTGTAGAAGTTTATAATTCCAGGAGTTTCCATTATTTTGAATAATTGAGACGATATCCCAAAAATATAAAAGGATAAAATTGAAATTTTGTCGAAACGCAGCTTTTTAATTTCGATCTTAAATTCGTCAAAAAATAAAATTTCATAGCTTTTCACTGTTTTCATGATTCAGATAATATTTCCCAAATGAAATTTCAGTGAAAAATAATTCTTGCCTGAATAAATAAAAAATTGTTGAAAATTCTTGGAGCGATATTTGACAATTGCTGAGGAAAATAATTAAAATCTGTTGCAGTGGAGGTG
This sequence comes from Lasioglossum marginatum, assembly GCA_028455795.1. Lineage (NCBI taxonomy): Eukaryota > Metazoa > Arthropoda > Insecta > Hymenoptera > Halictidae > Lasioglossum > Lasioglossum marginatum. The sequence goes on from CM052277.1 coordinate 1,932,887, forward strand.
ATGTTCCTAATTTGGGGCATCAGGCTGTGCATCGTGGTGCGGAAAACCCCGTCGGAGTTCAACGAGAGCCGGTTCATCTCGATGGCGATCTACAACGAATTTCTACTCTCAGTCTTCCTCAACGTCTCGATGTGAGTTCTCTCCCTTCTAATTTCGTCCTCTTCCGGGGAAAACCCTATATATACATATATAGCGAAACAGTATTCCCAACCGGTGTGTGTCACAGTAATTTCTTACGCAAGGGTAGGAGGAAGCCACAAAATATTAAGTTCGCTCTTTGAAGTGGGTCTGATACACGATTTCGTAATTCTTTCTCGTGTGCTGGTAATAAGAGCGCACCGGAAAAGTGGAAACGGTGGAATTTCAAAGCCTCGGATCCGCATGAAATTGCTGGCATTGACGTGCGCCCTCGAATGAAACTTTGAATTGGACTACTTCTACTGCAATGCTCCATGGTTTTCCTGACTGTATCCTGATCCGTACCACTTCCTGTTGGTTGATTTTCACTACTTGTCCGATTTGCATTGATTTGTACTACTTGACTGACTTACATCGACTTCGACTACTTGGCTGACCACATTGATCTGTACTACTT
>CM052277.1:1933581-1986381 GCA_028455795.1 Lasioglossum marginatum
TTCGAAACCCTTCTTCTACATCTGAATTTTTTGAAAATTTGTCTTATGCTCAAGAGGTGGTTTTTTTGAAGTAAAGAATTGTTTTGAGGATTTTATTCAAACGTATTCGAACCTCTTTTCTCACATCTGAATTTTTTGAAAGTTCGTCTTATTCTCAAGAGGTAGTTATCAAAGTCTTTACTCTCGACTTAAACGGCCTGAGTGTGCATCTGATGCGATAAGAGTGCAATGGGTCAATGTAAAATCAATGGTGTCTATCTGGCACACGACACCCCATATGTTCACCATCCCCCGCAACCGTACAATCGTACACCGATTAATAGATATCGGACCGGCGAGGCCATTGTACGAAAAGCCGATTAATAGGCTTCACACTCGGCTGCGTTAATTACGATATCGACATTGGAGAATCCGATCTACCATTGCTCGGACGAAATCGAGGCTAACGTTCAGACATCACGTACAGGATTGCGGACACACCTAATCAGACGTGTTGCTAGCGATCTTAGCCTTCATGCGTTCTGATCCATAATCTAAGTAATAGCATTGGTGTAATATTCCAATAATGGTGTTATAACCGAAATGCGAATTAAAATAAATATACAGCAAAGTCGCGTTATTTTCCAAACGACTGTGTTTTGCACGGAGAAATATCGTGTAAGGATACTATTTTTTTTATGACTGAGTTTATCGCGCTGACCACGCCGAAAGTATAAAGGAAGCCGAACGTAGAAAAGGACAGCATGTAAACACGGACCGTGCTGTCCTTCCTTGCGCTCGAAACTTTCATCGGCAATTAAACCACTAAATGCAGTTGAAATTATATCGTGTTTAGTGTCATTTTAATCAGAAAAATGCCATAAATAAGTGGAAGTCCCATCAAAAAATAATAAAAAATAAGGAAGTTTTGTAATTGGGTAGCTAGAGCTTCGTCTCTGAGAAATAACGCAACTTTACTGTACTATATTATCTGTAAGTAAAATTATACTTGAAAAATTGTTGAGATTTACGAGTAACGTTTTTTAAGAAAAATATACCTACTGATATGTCTGAAGAACATAGTTGAGAATTTTAAATAAATGTTTTTAACAACTGTATCATATTGAATATTTTTCTGTGAGTAACATACTTATCCCTTGTGGTATTCCATAAAAATTAGAAATTTATTTTTCTACCTCCCTTTAGTTAGAATTGTGCTGATCTTGTTATTTTTATTCTATTGTAATTAATAATATATATAACATAACAGATGTTAAATTAAATGTAAATATTTCTCAAATGTTGCATATACTAGTTCAATGAAACGTCAAAGCATGATTGATTCATAGCAATACACTGGTAAAAGAGGCTCTTTAATGAAGTACTATCGGGGCATAAAGAGTTATAAAAGACTGTACAAGACGAGAATTCCGGCTGGAAGGATTTAATTTAGCATCACAATGCCACAATAGAATCTATTCATTCTGTGGCGCGAGCAGTAATTAACAATGAAATGACGTTTATCCAAAAATTCACATTTTAATAAGTTACAGAACTACACGCAAGTATACTCGTTTTCTGATTATTAATAATGAAGGGAACTATGCTGAATAATCTTATTATTGCATTCTGCGTAATATTTAATTTGTTTATGTCGAACGTAATGAACATTTGCATATTCTTATCAAAAAATTCTTAATTAACCATACTAAATAGACGCGTCATACACAATTCAATTATTATATTTATCAGAGACAAATAATTGCAATATTAATTAATTTATCCCCGTTATTTAATCAACAAATATTGACTCGACGACTCGATAGCAGCAAAATGAACAGTGCATTAAATGTACAGCAGAGCTTTTTCGTGGGAGGGGACAAGCCTAACAGCTAATATTGAATCAATGCATAACTGGCCTAGTTTCTCACAAAAGTTAGCCACGTGTATCAGGCTGATGGCCGAAGGGGTCTGACCAAGATTTAGAATCCGCGGCGAAACTTTTCAGCTTCCATCAGTGATAAGGATTAGGGGATAGTTGAAGAGGATTGAGGAATCAGCTGATGAGATTGAAGGTCCACGATCCCATCTATTAGAAAAGTAGACGGACTCTCTATCTACCATAAGCCTACTTGGAAATAGTGTCATCTACGGGATAATCTAAGGATCTAGGTCAAAGAGTAATATATCATCCGACAGCTCAGGGACTTTAATTTTTCATACTTACATTAGTATTATCCTCGTCATTGTGAAAATTCAATCCAATCATGTTGAGTCTAACTTATAATTAGTCATAGTTGAATCTGACCTACTTATGGTTAGAACTAATGTGCTCTTGTTTGGACCTAGCTCAGTGAAAACTGAATCCACTCATGTTGAGTCTAACTTAGTCATAGTTGAACCTGACCTACTCATGGTTAGAACTGATGTGCTCTTGTTTGGACCTAGCTCAGTGAAAATTGAATCCACTCATGTCGAGTCTAACTTAATCATAGTTAAACCTGACTTACTTATGGTTAGAACTGATGTGCTTTTGTTTGGACCTAGCTCAGTCATAATTAAACCTAGCTTAGACATAGTTGAATCAAATCTGCTCATAATTGAACCTAACCTGATCATGGCTGAGCTTAACTAGCCATAGTTGAACCTAATTTAATCATGATTAGACCTAGCCTAGCAGGCAAAAATGTGAAAATAACCCCAGATATGTTAATTAAAAATTGCATATGGCCTCGTTAGTGTATTCAAAAGGATCAACGAAAATCATCACTGATCTTTAAACGTTCTTCGGTGAAATGATTACTGTATAGTGGCGTATTGACGACGTCTCCGAATCGATGACTACATTGTTGAAACCTCGGGATTTGATTATCATTCAGACCTTGGCTGAGTGACAGTAATAACGAATTTTATTGCGCAGTTTATGCGGGGCCCGACCGCCGGTGGCACTCAATTATCGGCGAAATTACCGCTTTGAGAATTATAAACGGTGATCCGATTATGCGAAATGTTTAAATCAATTATGGGCATGGTGTTGCATTTACAATCACGCGGGCATTCAACGAGCACACCGACGGATATGCATTCGCGTGACGTATTCGAGGGAAACACGTCACTAATCATCCCCGAATCATTCGTTATATTGACTATACGCACGTCGATTCTTTCGCTAGCGTGTCATCTCCCCACGGATTTCGACTAATTGTCAATTACCGGTTAGTTAGTGCTCATTGCAAATTAATAGTTATCCCCGATCTCATCCCTGATTGTCTATTGTCTCTTCTTCGGTAATTAACAACTGTTAACGGTGACGTGATTTGAATTTATCAATTTATTCAATAATAATTTGATAAAAATTGTCCTCGGATATTTCTATAATATTTTTTTAATTATTTAGAGTACACACGACTCCTTGTATTCAAAAATTTTTGTGTGCAAAATAAGTGAATAAAAATCCACAGAATTGGAGCGGCTCGTGCTGTTTACGTGAGTGTTATTGAATTCTTTTCGCATCTCGCTGAAGAGATCGGTAATTAAACCCCCCCTCCCCCGACTAGTTTACGGGTAGTTGGTTCGAAGTAACGTTGCCGAAGGCGTGCAGCAAGATCACGGAACTCGCCATTAAAAATAATTGCTTAATTTCATTGGTCTTGTAAAGGGCAACCTTACAGGAAATCCGCTTAAGAAGCAAATCTCCCTAATGAAGTTTCCAAGGGACGGTTACACGGTCTATGAAACTTATACTGATAAATTCACGGCGATTGCTGTAAGCGTATTATCTACCAGGCTAAATATAGGTCGGGACTTCTTATATTGTCGCGTGTCATTGTCGCAACCAGCTGTCAACCGTGTCAAGAAAAAAAATATATATATGTCACAATTTTCTTCGTTCAACACTGTTCCCCAAATAAATGATGAACAAGTTGAATGAAGAAATAATTAAGAACAAAAGAGTTGTAGAGACTTTGATGGCAAACTGCTGTCATTTCTACGAACGATCGAATTTCTTAAAAATTCTACACTACGTTCTGGATAATACCTTCTACTTACTTTGAGGATGAAAGCATTGTTGATCCGAGACGTTTCAATTTTCGTCAGCAACGGCGGCCATCCGTCAACGTACCGATAAAAGGATGTTTCGGATAACTCCGCCATTTTTTCACATTTCGTCCTGAAAAAAATTGAGAATAAAGTCAAGAGTAATGACAACGTCACTGTCGAAAGCCAGAATTTTCCATATAGTAATTATGCTTTAAAAAAATTCCGAAAGTCGACACGTGTTTGGACAGTGAAGGTACGCCCTTCATTCGCGTTTCCTTTGATCGATGCGCGGAACACGAGTTGGTAACAACGAAAGGGTATGAATCTTGCACAAAAGTGGGGACTCGTTCCATCACTCTGGGTTAGGTGTCGCGTGTAAATTCCATTTACGAGACCCTGAAGGGCCGAGTGCTAATCGTCATCAGTCAAATGTCAGAACAGACGCCTCTGCTCGACCTCTTTTTCTCTCTCTCTCTCTCTCTATAGCTATTTTTCGTTCTCTTTTTTCGTCGCCGCAGTTCCAACGATCGTATCTTCGAGGTCGACGCAATTTTCCAGGCTTTTTGCGATTCGCTAGTAATCTTCGCCACTCTAAAAGCTCCGGCGGATGACATTTTTGCGCGCGAGCTTTTGTCGGGGTTAATGCAACCGGGCCGAACTCTCTTCGCCAGTGGCGGCCCGAGTCGCCTAATCGTCCCGACGACGCGGATCGTTTGCGAATTCTAAATGGCAGATCACATTTGCGACGCGTTCACCGCACCTCTCGTTAGCCCCGCGCGAATTTTTCACCTGGAACACCTGGATTTCGCCATGTCCAGATTACTACAACATTTTCATTAATTAAACTGAATATTTTATATATATTTTTACGTTCGGAAAGTCATTTCGCTTCTCGTGTAGAGATGGCATTGCTTCCATTTGTTATTAATAACCTTATTTTAAATCGCAAAATCGTGGTGTATCTTGACAGCTGACATTTCGGACGTAATTTCTTACCTTGTAGCGCTTTCTAAACTTTCAAGTATGTTTTTATCATCACACCAAATATGCAAAATCAAAGTACGCATTTCCATCACATTTTGCTTTTTTATCACCGCAAGGGTAAAAATGTAGTGCACGAACGAAAAAGTTGTGCGCTGTTTGAAGAGAGCATATACTATCGATTACTATTTTTTTCGCTTTTTCCAATATTTTTTATGCGGTGCAAATTTCATTTCGAATAAAGTCGTGAAAAGTCATATAGCTCAATATTTTGCTAAGAAAAAACAGAAATTCTACGAGCATGGGATCTTCAAGTTGCCTGAAAAATCGCAAGAGATCATAGAACAAAATGTCATGAAACTTGTTTCCTTATGTCGATCGTAGATTGTTGCTAACTATATTGTTATGCTTTCAGCGCACTGGTTCGATCAATTGTAATTCAAAAACACTATTTGCAAATTATCACAATAATTTTTTCCGACGTTTCGATCTTACTTTAGATCATTTTCAAGAAAAATAGAAAAATTGCGTCTGTAATTTAACAACCGTTATTATGTTTTGTTTCGCGGAGATTTAAAGAAATGAGAACATTGTTACCTACTTGCTTCTCTTTTGCACTAAACAAGTAGGTAACAATGTTCTCATTTCTTTAAATTGGAAATGATCTAAAGTAAGATCGAAACGTCGGAAAAAATTATTGTGATAATTTGCAAATAGTGTTTTTGAATTACAATTGATCGAACCAGTGCGCTGAAAGCATAACAATATAGTTGTCATAAAACTTATCCTAAATGGTAACAAATTGGCTTTCATTTTCTCGTAAGAAGACGAAATGACTTTCCGAACGACCCAATAGTTCTAGTGAAAAATATGGTTTTCCATGTCACAAAAGTTTATTAAAAAAATAAATATATAATCGTCAATCAAGTTTCTAATTTAAGCAAAATTTAATGAAAAATGTAGGTTTACATTCAACATTTTGGATCCCGTTGAAACAATGTTCGTAAGCCTCGTAAAATCCGCTGTCTAGCAACAACGGAAAATATTACCGTACAATTTGGAAAGTACACAGTAGAAATTTCGTTGGCCCTAATCTGGGTTAACTAGACTTTGCTATAATGTTTGTTCTTCAGAGCGCCGGGGCACGGTCTAGGTCAATTAGTCCGCGAGACATGCTCGTACAGTAAGAACTTTGCTATAGTCCGGGCAAATTAAATTTCGGTATACTTTAGTCGAGACTTTGACGTACTCTAGATTCACCGGGGCTCTAGCATAGACCCGTGTCATTATTTTTAATTGAAGTTTATAAAACTCGCCTTAACCTGTTTACGCTATCTTGTTTCTTATAAACAATTTCAAAAATCAATTTAGCAATTTACAAAGCTGCCTGAGTGATTTATATTGTTCTGATAGTTATTGATACCCTATTTTCAGCCGCCATTTTGGTTTCTCAGAAATCATTCCGAAGAATTCATTCAATAATTTACAAATCTGTGATTTGTTCTGACAATGATTGTTACCCTATGAATTATTATTACCCCACTATTTTAAATCTCTTATAAGTATACATATAAGGTTTCTAGCGCCATCTTGGTTTTTCAGAAATTATTTAAAATATTCATTTGCCCGTTTATATATTTGTCCAGGTGATTTATGGTCTTCCGGTTATGGTTTCGACCGATTTTCTAGGAACAACTGTGTTCTGCGTGTACGCCATCCAATCCCCTATATCTAGTACTATTAATTGTGAGCTTTGCTTTCATCGAGCCGGCTAATATGGCGTTATCGAACTCTACAGGTCGGCTAGGGCATTCCTCATCTCAGACATTAGTATGTCCACTGCTAAATCCTCGTTTCTCATCACTCGATGCTTCCATTGCATTCCCAGAATTCTATACGTAACTGTAGGCTGCTATTGGATGTCAAGAATCCACTGGACCGTGTAATGGCCATGTCATAGTAACTGCTACTCGAATCCTCTACTTTTAAACCGCCTGGTTTGCTGTCGGAATTAGTATTGAAAACTGAATCACGTTCGAACATGTTATCAAATATAAATTTCATCAAATGTGAATTCTATTAAATATTCATTTTATTAAATATGGATTTGATTAAATATAAATTTTATTAAATATAAAGATTAAATACAGATTTTATGTAAATTCTATTAAATATTCATTTTATTAAATATCGATTTGATTAAATATAGATTGTATTAAATATAAATTTGATTAAATATAGATATTTTATGTAAATTCTATTAAATATTCATTTTATTAAATACGGATTTGATTAAATATAGATTTTATTAAATGTAAATCGTATTAAGTAAGGAATTTTATTTGTCATTTAGAGAAGAAATTTCTTTTTAACTTTCGCAGACTTAAATATAAGAAAATAATAAGAATTTCTGTAATATGGGATTTGCGAAAATCTACAACTGACCATTCCTTTCTGTTTCTATTTTCTCCAGGAGGAGTTCCGTCGATTTATCAACCAATTGGAGGTGCTCAAAGAGAAGAACATCCTCCTCGGCAACCACCATTTAGTAAACAAATTGGCAGCGATGCACGAGGCAGCTAACCGCGCAGAAACACAGGTGTCCACGATCCAGGCGATCTCCTCGAGCATGAGACTGAATGATCTAAATGGATCCACGGCGATCGCCGAGACAAACGTTGGAGGATCGTACCAGGTTGATAGCGACAAGAAAAGTGGTGAGTCTGCATCCCAGTATCAACATAGGAATTTCCAAAATGTTCTGCTTCATAAAGATATTTTCAAGATTATCGTTTTAGTATAAATTTTTGCGTTTCTACCCCACAAATTTGGGGTTGCAATATTTTTTGCCTGTATACCAATTGAAGTTGCGATTATTTTTTAACGCGAGTTAAAATTACAAATTTAAAAAATAATTTTTTCATCTAATCACTGAATACCCGCAGAAGCAAAAGAGGAGAAGAGATGCCAGGCTTGTATAGAGAAGAACGGTATCAAGTCCAAGGACCCCAGTTCCTCGAAGGACAGCGAGGTCTTGGTCACAGTAGAAGCCAAAAAGACTCCTCGAACAGCTGACGTGGCAGTGTCCACTTCCGGCCGACCAACCACCGAAGACATCGGCACAGAGACGAAGCCAGAAGAGAAGGAATCCAGAGAGAAAACCAAAAGCAAGTCGGGCCACGCCAGGACGCGCGACATAGTGATCAATCTGGACGACAAGACCAGGTTCTCCGAAGAGGTCACAGTGTAGAAAGACCCCACGAACCTCGTCACGTCCTATGAACTTCTTTAAGCTACTCTAGTTCGTCGTTCCGAGTGGCCAGTGTTGGGTTTCCGTCGACGTTGTTCAAAAAGGTGTTCATCGAAAAAATATGTAAGTTCCCTTGGAAAATTGTTTGCCGATAGTTCCGAAAAGCTTGGGGAATCTTGTGGACCGTCGGGAAATCCCCCAGGATACGGCACCTCGCTTTTTCCGCCGTCCGGGAAACAAGGCACTCTGGGAAATCGTCTAAAAAGCAAAATATGTAAGTACGGGGAGTTTTCTCGTGTCCCCGGGCAAACGAGGAAACTTGCAGCCGATATGTGAGAATGCACTTTATCCTGATGCATCCGATTCGTCCCAGATAGGAAAGTTCAGCACCTTTCCTCCACTTTCACCGATTTTTACGGGAACCTCTCGTCTTCAGACCAGTCTGAATAGGCCCGCGTAACGTCCCCATACTAATTCCACCATTACTGCACAACACTGCACGATTCGAAGCCGAGACATCGACAGGACGATTCCTCGCCCGAAATTATATCGAAAACATCCCATAAACCGTCTCTCTAGGATGCACCGTTCTCGAGTAAATCGCGTTTGAAGATTTCGATCGCGCGAGCGCTCGTGGCCACGCCCCTTTCGACGCGCGCAGGTTAGTAGAATCTTCTATCTCGATTTTCTCAGCACAGGAGCGTCCTAGAAGAAAAATTGTACTAAACTTTTCGACTTGTTTTTGGACGACGAATTCGATTCTGTCGACGTTTTCGAATATGGTGCAGGAAATTCGCTCAACGGAAGCAGCGCGACCGATCGTGGAATTGTAAATCTGTGTGGGGCGTTATTTATGTATAATTTCTATCTGGGACACATCCTCGACGCGCATGCGCAGCTTCTGTACATATCGCCCTAGCCGCTTATTCGAAGTCTTCTGCCGTACACGCGTAAGTTGATTTGTAAATAATGCAGCCGCTCGCGAGTTATACGACCGGATCGAAGCCGTTCTACCGAGATCGAGCGTGTCTGAGGGGCGGGGTGGGGGGGAGTGGGCGGGGGACAGGTGGACGGAGCGAGACTGCCCCTCCCACGCGCTCGTCATATCAGTCCAACTGTAAATATGTTGTACATAAACCACGCGACGCGACGCGAGTTTGCCACTAGACTAACGATCGAGTTTTGTTGTTATGATCGTGCGTTAGGTTATCGCGGACGTCGTTAGGCTAATCGGGGAATTCCGTTCGGTTGTTGCACGCGAAATAGCGGTCCTCTCAAATCTTTTCAAAATCTATTCTCTCTCGCGGAAATTCTGAAGAATTTCGAAAACGTTTTGTCGACGGGAATTTTAATAAAAATTTATTTTCGTTGTCGAGGTATTAACCCTTTGTCGTATTTTAACGAGTCCGACTCGTCACGAAGATTTTCACAAAGTCTAACAAATATGAATGTCATGTGTTTCTTTTTAGATGAAATGAAATTTGATTCGTTCGTAATCAATGTTTAGATAAAATGTTAAAATAAATGTGGCCATATAAAAAATATAAATTTCCTTTTTCCTTCTACGACAGTTTTGGGGATAGACGTTTTAATCATTGTAACTGTCAAGAAAATGGTACGGCAAAAGGGGTAAATTCAATTTTTAAATTTTAAATTACACCTACTCATTTTTGTTAGAAATGTATAAAAGCAACAGTCTATAATGATGACTGTCGACCGTTCATTCGAAGTAGCATTGAACGGTGTACTCTTGATTCGAACAAGCAGATAATGATTTCCGATGATTCACGATGACGCTCAAGCGTCCCCGGTCATGTGCAACAACCTAACAATGATCACGCGACAATGGAGACTCTTCGTCGCGCGGCGTTGATGAACGAATGATGATGACGGGGATATATTGACGGGCTGCGATGAGAACATCTATCGATCTGACATTTATTCTAGGTTCTCGCGTCCAAAATGGCGGATGTTTTAATGACCCCCTCGGTTATTACATTGCGTCGTTAACAAGTATTGTCAATTTAGATAAATGAAGAACGTTATCTCAACGATCGATCGGCATTAACGGAGAACTACTGAACAAATAAACTCCACCGAGAAGTATAAACGAGATTGGATTTGAAATTTTAGATAAAATTCATACAATCAATTTTCCAATGCACTCAATATAGAAAAATAATGTACTGCTCCACGTGCAACAAGTTGATGACTCAAACACACGCTGACGAGGCACGAGTATTTATTGATCACAGCTTCGCCGATGCATTCCCGAAATAATTTGATTTTCTCTGTATTGTTTATTAGATCATCAAATCATTAAACCATTTTAAAAATAAATCTTTGACAAGAACAAGCTTGAAAATTCGTTTATCTTCATTCCTCTTAACGAAAGAAAACATTGTTGTCTTTATCATCTTAACGAACAAACTTGTTGACGGAGACGAAGTATATTTTTTCCGATCACTGGCGGAGCATAATAAAGATCGAATTGTCAGATGATAGATTGTCATGATAGATCTCCCGATTTGTCGATCCTCCCCAGGTAATTCTGTTCCCCAAGTGGAACGGCAATTAATTACTTCGTCAATCATTTACCACCTGAGTCGCCTAACTGTTCCTGGGATCGGTAAACCGGCCGACAAATTCCGCATGAAGATTAATTATCGTTCTAATTAAACGTTCTGGTTCACAAGCACCACTCCAGGGATCGATCAGTTTTTCCTATCTCCGACTGTTTGAATAATGCCCTCGAAGGAGGGACACCAATTACATGAACGCGTGGACGTCGATCTTCAGCTAACCTGAGTAAGTTGTTCATCAACGTCAGCTCGAGACTCTACTTATTAAGTAAACATTTTAATTATGCATATCGGTCTTCGGGAGCCCGCGCTCCCTGGGAGAAGAAGTGACTACGGCCCTGACGACGTTCTTTCACCGGCTAGAAGTTCAAATTGTCTAAAACAGTACAGTCTGGAACCGAGAACAAACGCAATCACAATTTGAAACCAGATAGCCCTAGGACAATGAGATACGTGAGTTCCGGCACTCGATCAAAGGCGTAGCGTGTCGGCTCATGGCCCGTGGCGTCGAAACCCGATAATCGTGTCGAATGTCGATGGTCGAGCCAAGGAGAGTCGACTCTCGGAAAGGGAAGACGCCGGTTTCCGGCGGAGTTGCCCCCGGTGTAGATAAACTTGTCGATACCGGTTGGGATCACGCAGCCGTTCTTCTCCCAGAGGACGGGGATGGATCGCGTTACCCCTATAATAACGGGAAACACCGTGTAGATGTAACGAGTACCAGCAATATTCGCTTTCTCGACGCGAAACGGGGCGGGGCAGGGGCGTGGCCGGAGCGGGGCCTGGGCAGGGCCTGACCGAGCTGGGCAGGGCCAGCGCCGATCTACCCTCGTAATTAATCGGAGACGCGTTTCTCGCGGGTAACTCGCGTTGCAATTTGTTAAATTCACTTGTAACGTCTTTCTGAAGTAAATATCCAGCTCTACAGGGCGTTTAAAAAATTGTGTTCGTCGAGAAGATCCGAATTCTTTCAATCTGTTTGATTTTAGAGATTGGATAGACGTTATTGGATGTTCTTCACAGAATTTTTGTAATTTTCGAATGTGAAACAACGAGGCTTACCCGCGAGGGATGCTGGGAGAAGGAGTTTTGTCGCAAATTCGTGCACTTTTGCCAAAGAAGCTCGTTGAACAATGTTGAAAGGATCTTTACGAGACACGACTCATAGTGGTGCGAAATCTGGTTTCAACAGTTCAGGAACAATGTGACTTCTTTGAAAAATAGAAAGACATATTGTTAGGGTATATAAATGTTTGTGAGTCACGTTGACCGTCGTGGTTCAACTTGATGTAGGATATAAAATTAAAAGAGATATAAACTTATAATACTGGAGAGTGACGAATGTGGTACTAAATTGTTATCGAACTGGTACTCCTATTTTTAAGTATATCGAGCTGTTCGATCATTAGAATCTCTATCTAATTTGTTTATTAAAAAATGGATTATTTAAAATCTGGTTAGAAGTATTCGAATTCTTTGTTTTACTGTCAAAGACAGCAAGTTCGGGAGAATTAAAACCGGTATGTCTTTTTGTTATGAACGATGGCACGTTGGACGATGAAAATTAATTTTTCCACGGTTGATTTCACTCGCCCCCGAATTATTATAATTCCGCTCGTTCCGTTTCTGTGTACCAATTAGCTGCTTGAACTGCTGAAACATTATGAACCACTGTGCTTCGTTGGAAAATTGCAGCCGGAGCATCGCGCGCAATAAGTGGAGGTTTGTTTTCCGGCGAACCCGGGGATACCATCGGATTTAATAAGAATTATCGATATTCGATAAGGAGGGGGAATAATTTCGTTGAAAATCGATGTGCCGGCGGTTGCGTTTTCCGCGGGGTCGCGCAAGAATGTTGAAAAACGGATGTTGGAGGAATGATTATATCAGCGATTATTGGTCGTTCAGCCGTCGATCCGAGCTGTGTGTGTGTGTATATGTGTGCGTGCGTACACATTGTTATTACTCGATCGATCGAGTCGAGTAACTGATCCTGAGAGTGTGTCGGTTCGATTTGAAACTGTAACCGGGCACGACCGCCGGACGAGAGTGTCATTAAATAAAGAAATAAATAAACGGATGAAACTATCGAAATACGTCATTGTGTCTTGTCTTATAACCGATCGTTTTTTGTTGTTTCGTTTCATTTCATTTCGTTTGTTACAGGCGCTGCGTGAGAAGGCAGTTGGCTAGTAAGTTTGCTGGTAGTTTGCTGGTATTTTATCTAGGGACTTAATTTTAGTGAGTATTATCTGGTTATTTATTTCAGTATAAATCCGTTCAACAGTATTTTAGTTAACCAGCTGGTGATTGTATCTAAGGGATATTGCATATTATTTATGCCTAGTAATCTGTAAATTTTAGTTGGTATATTCATTTAGTTACTTATGCATTCCACCAGGATTTATCTATGTAATCTAGTAATTTTATCTACTGGTGATATGTTGTTCATTGGCGAATGTTTTCCAATTGTATCTTATCTTGGTAACTTACTAAATCTAGGAACTTTAGTCTAGTTACTTATTCAATTTAGAGACTGTCTAGTGACTTCGTCTAGTGATTCACCAGCGGTTCAGAAAGTTTAGTCTAGTTACTCATTAATTCGACTAGTGTTTTATCCGATGACAAATCTAGGGAATTTCATTATTAATTTCAGGAACCCTACGACTCACTATGTTCACTAGACCGCGTCTGGTGATTAATGAAATTCCCTAGAAAGTATTTCGAACCCAACCCCGAAAGATCGTCAAGAAATAAACCGCGATAACTCTGTCAAAAAGAAACATACAACAACGAGCCTGGACTCATTTGAAAGCTTGCAGCCTCTACTTTCACGATCCATCGTCCACACTATTCCGCCGCGTACAGGAATATTTTATTGACCGACATTTGCATATTACGCCGCCTCAGTCGGTCACATGGTATGAATAAAAGCCGGCATAAATTCAACAACACAATTAATTCACGGCGGCGTGGTCGGCCCTGCATAAAGTTTCCATTTCGTTGTTCCCGTTGATAAATCGCGGCGGGCATTGGTCACCGCTTAGAAATCAATTATTTCCCGCGACGTGCGGAATGACTGCGGCCGTCGACGAGAACGGGCTAGTTAACAGCGGGCTATCATTAAATCATCGATTGTAAAACATCCTCGTGCCGGGGCGCGCTGAGGTGACAACGATCATTGAATCGCGATACAAACACCGTGCCACGCCCGAGGAACACCGTCTCGTTTGCATAATCAATTTTCATGCCGGTAGAAGCCGACCCGCGCCGCGGGTAGAAACCCGACTAGGCCCGATACTTCCTGAGCGAACAAGAGAGAAGGGGAGAGAGAGAGAGAGAGAATTAATCACTGGCCCCGACGGTGGTGACTATAGGCCGCTAATTACCATCGGCCATCCGATTCGAAGCTTATCGACTCCCTTTAGCAACATCGAGTTAATTACCACGGCCAGTCGAAAGATTACACGCTGCCGAGAGACCGCTGTCTCGCCGCCTTGTAATACCATTGTTCGCCGACGCGACAGATTATGCTTTTTTCCGCAAACTCGGCCGATACTTGCTCCGCCAAACCGGCGGAGATCACCGGATAAAATTCTTAAGCAGAAACTAATAAAAATACTCGAATTGTTGATATTTAAACGATGATTGTTAGATTTAAAAAATGATACAGTGACGTTTCTAGACTCATTTTAAAGCTTGAAGCCTATACTTTCAGAGAGCATCGTTCATTTCTATCCGAGAAATTTTGAGACGATACTGCAGGTGGGAAACTGAAGATATGTGGTGTTTCAGATTGAAACGTCTGTAGAAGCTTTGACAAATTTTTCTCGAGACCGAATTTAACGTGGATTTAAAGATTAAAGCTTTCCCTTCCCAACGACCCCTGAAAAAGTAATGTACGATTTTTTTTGGTCGAGTTACAGAACTTTGAATTGTCGCAGTTCTGTTATAAGTAGAATGAGCCAACAACAGCCAGACACTCGAAAATGAAAGCTAACTGAAAAACAATTCCTATAATATTGCAACCTTGGTCTTATACCGGAAACCAACATTTTGCAGTTGAAAGCTGTGGTAACCTTTGTTTCCAGTAGAAATGCCCAATCATGGTCAGACAATGTGTTTCCAATTCGAAAGCAATTCCGTAGAAAACGAACCCATTTGCAGGAAACGTAATACTATAGCGTATACTCGATTTTATACCTAGATTGTTGTCGCGTATGGCAATTAAAAGCAGTGATTACACGCCTTTGCTTAGGTAAAAACGCCCCAGCCATAGTCGGACAATTTCCTGGTGTCTCTCGTATCATAGTAAAGAAAAATGCAATTTTCTCGAAAGCGAAACGTATTATTAAAAATCTCTCCGCATAATCTTTCTGTACTTTCATGAAAGGAAAATGATCCCTTAAGTCGTAAAAGGTATCTTTGATTCAATGTGCTTTTTGCAACATTTAATATTAATTTTCTCGTAAACGAATCCCCTTATGAAAAATCTCTTGTCCACGTAATCAGATCGCTTTTGCATGGAGAATATCAGGATATAAGTACGAGAATGAATAGTAAATGTACCGAGCAGTAAAAATGACTGGTATAAAACAGTGTTTTTAAAAATTACAAAATTGTTCAATAATTTTTTAAAACAATTTTTTACTATGTATCAGTATGTGTGACATTTTTCTGATTAAAACGAGCGAAACACGATAAAATTCGGATTCTGTTATCTGAATATTCCGCCGATCGGTTCGGATAATAGAGGTTCTACACTTCCGTGGATTAAAGGAATAAATGTGATCTGTATTGGGTCGTGTTGGATATCATTTTAATCAGAAAAATGTAAGGAACATTTTGATAGAAGTTTCACAAGAAAATAATAGAGAAATAAAAAATCGATGTCTCTAAATTCTAAATATTGTTAACTCGATACACTCATAAATTCGTTCTAGCCACTTTTAAAGGGCAGCACATGCCAGTAATTCTTAGTTCCCGGCACGTTCAGTGATCGAGGCTCGACGTTTTGTTTAATTTTTCAGCGGAGGACGTTCCGCGTTCTGACAATGGGATTGGAGGGATGCGACAGACACCGGGGGCGCGCTGTCAAATAATTCGTCCGCGGCGAATACACGTGGTACAGTGTTAATAATCCGCGGCACGGATCCCAGTGATTTCGCTGATATTAATTGCCGCCGCGGCCCCGTCATTCGCACCGCATGCTCTAATTTTCTGCAGCGGACGGAAGCGTTGCGAGGCCTGCGCCCGACAAATCCACCGACGACGCCGGATCGTATCGGCACCGGCTCCCCATAGCAATCGCACGGCCGAGCCGGCTAGATCCTCGCAGAATTCGAACTTTTCCGTCTCTTCCCCCACACTTCTCGATTTCGAAATTCGAAAATCGTAGTTTCTCATACAAAAATCAGTCAATGTTGTGCAGAGAAGATTTTCTGTGGGACACTTCGTTCCTGAGAAAATTTAGTGTAAAAATTGGAAAATATTTTTTTTTATTATTTCTTTATGGAACCTTCCCCAGCATATCTGTAACATTCTTCTGATTAAAATGAGTTCAAACACGACACAATTTGGATTATTTTTACGTGTTTAATCCACGACTATTTATTGGAGCCTCCATTATCCGAATAGTGGTTAGGGTTAGGATTATTATATAATTGTTTCGTGTTTGGGCTCGTTTTACTCGGAAAAACGTCGCAGATACGTTGATACATACTATAATAATCCACCTAACAATTGATTGTTTTAAAGAAATTATTCGGTCCAGTTTTGAAACATTGTTGTAAAAAGTGAGTGGAGTTTTTCGAAAGACTGTAGGCAGAAATCGGCGTGTCACGGTTAAGTGTCGCCGGATGAGCCGTTTTCTCGATCATTTTGGATTTCGGTCTGTCGATCGTGGAAAACTGTCGTGCCGGTACCCTGTTAACAACCGCGGTAGGAAGCGACGCTTTACGACCCGGAAGAGGATAAAGACGCTTTTAAACTCGTTCTTACGTTAAAATCAATACGCCGAGTGGAATCAGTCACGCCTCGAACTGGCTCGAGGCACGTATCGACGCTTTTTGTTGGACGATCGAACGCCCGGAGTCCATTGTTCGTCCCTCGTACCCTTGCATAATCACTTCGCGGAAGCGTTTATGGCATGGCGTTCGACATTAACCGACAAAGTCTCTCGAGAGGCAAAATTGAACAGCGGGGAAAACAACGCGTGGCCGAACTCTGGCTCGGTTGTTATCAACAGAGAACACGGTATCTCGACGAGGCTCCATGTGTTTCGACATGTTACGTTATTACGTTCTACCCCCCCCCCTCCTTTCGAATCATTTCTACAAACATTTTTACAGATCCAGAAACAAAATTAATAACTCGACTTGTATAAAATACTCAATATTTAATCGTTTACAAATGAACTTAATTTTAACAGATATTAACAACGAATTGATCCATAAAAATCGTATAAATGAACCATTTACACAAATATTCGCACAAATCCAAAAATAAAGTTGATCGCTCGACTTTTATAAAATGCTCAATATTTAGCAGTTTACGAATAAACATAATTTTACCAAATATTAACAACGAATTGATCCATGAAAATCGTATAAATGAACCATTTACACAAATATTCGCATAGATCCAAAAATAAAGTTGATCGCTCGACTTTTATAAAATGCTCAATATTTAGCAGTTTACGAATGAACATAATTTTAACAAAATAACAACGAATTGATCCATAAAAATCGTATAAATGAACCATTTACACAAATATTTGCACAGATCCAAAAATAAAGTTGATCGCTCGACTTTTATAAAATACTCAATATTTAACCGTTTACGAATGAACATAATTTTAACAAAATAACAACAAATTGATCCATAAAAATCGTATAAATGAACCATTTATACAAATATTTGCACAGATCTAAAAATAAAATTGATCGCTCGACTTTTATAAAATGCTCAATATTTAACCGTTTACGAATGAACATAATTTTAACAAAATAACAACGAATTGATTCATAAAAATCGTGTAAATGGACGAACCATCAAAGTTAAATGAAAGTCGATCGAATGGTACATGAAAAATAATGAAATTATATTTTCAGTTTGTTTATATCCTCCATGAAATGTACAGAATATTGATAGAAAGACTGTCGATTCAGGAAGCAATCAACCTGTGAAAGCCATTTTTTAAATATACCGAGGCATGACATACCGATCTTTTGCGATTGAACGGTGACGCGCAACAGGAAACGAAAAATATTTTCCGATCGCGTGAATCATTTTATTATTTTATCGAGCAGTCATTACTGTTGGGAAATAACAAAAAATCAGACCGGAAAAAGGGAGAGCCGCGTTTAACGAAATGGTCACGTCCGGATGACAAACGATGAACGCATGCCGATCGTCCGAGAAACCTTTCGAACCGTGTCGAGTCGTAAATCGAAAGCCATTCGAACCCGGGAGGAACGTCCCGTTTCCTGAGAACTTATGTGTCCCATTGGAGAAGGCGTTCGCCGGAAGATGGGCTTTCAATTAGAGGACCAGCGAAAAAATTGATCGCCCGTTCGTTCGGTTCGACGGGTCGTCCGTCCACGGGATCGATATACACTCCAGAGAGCCCGCCTCTCGATTCTGTAACCAGTCGTCCAAAAAATTAAACCTCGCGCCACCGGTGGCGGGTCGCTTTTGACCCTTCACCCTTCTATACACTAAGTTTGTTTAGTAAGGTGGTATCTCAGAATTTTTTTTTCTTAAACCGAGCAACATTCTTTAATGCAAATTTGCACAGTTATTTATACATGTCTAAGCTGTATTTGTGAATTTTTGTACGTTGCTATTTGCGCTAATAAAATGGTAGTTAATTAACAAATTTTATGGAAGCCTGTAACGTTGTATAGCGTACTTCGGGAATTCTTTTTAATGAAGTAAGCAATATTTTATAATAAAACTTTGGTAAAGAATTGCCTCGTTTGATAAAGAAAAATACTCGTACTCAGAATTTTACAGGCTCTTGCAAGCTTCCAACATTTTCGATGAATAATGACTGCATTAATGGCGATAACGATGTATAAAAATTCATGAGCGCAGCTTGAATGTATGCATATGAGCCTGATTAGTTTCATAAAAAAATTGCTGATGCAACAAAAACTCTCAAACTATATTCCGAAGTTCGTACAGCGTTGCAACCACTCAAAATGGTTGATGAATAATTAGTAACTGTTTTAACAGGGTATAAAAATTCATGAACGTAGACTTAAGCATGTATAATTAACCCAGAAAGTTTCGTAAAAAACTCTCGCCTAATTAACTAAAAACAAATGTCCGAAGTGTAACCTTAAATCTATTAAATCCAATAAATGTTCCCAATGAAGTTAAACGGTAATTCCTAGTTACAGAATAACCAGAAAGGTTTTGAGCATTTCCTACCTGAACGTGTGCATTGTTCCGAATATTTCCAACATAGACGAACAAACTTCCGTGCACTGATACCTTGTTACCGTAGTACATAGTTTATCATTCGAACGAGCCTTTTTCCCGCGAGATAACGATACCCGTGTAAAAATCGCCGAAAACAAGTACCGACCAATGCAGGGCCGAGCTTTTTAATCCGAAACTTTTAATCGCTTTTCGCCGCCGACATAAAAATACCAACGAAATAGCGGCCTCGTTTTTCCATCCCTTCCCCCCGCTCCCCGTTAACTTCCACCATCTTGTTCCATCCACGTTTTCCTCTTTTTCGACTCTCGAGCATAGCCACCATATACAGCGACTCCAAAAAGTCATTCGAAAACTAAAATCTCCACTTTCCTCAAAAAAAAACGTCAATATTTATTATTATTTTTTTTTTCCTAGACAAAACAGTTTCGATAATAAATCATTAATTGATCGAAAGGACGCGTCAGCGTCGCCACGTTGGCCCGCCATCTCGGAACCCGCGGGGAAGCCTTTTTAATCTCACTTTAAAGTCATTATACTCTTAATCGGCCTCTTCACGTATCATTAGCGGCGAAGAACTAATTATCCGACCGAGCCGGACTAATTAGCGGCGAAGAAGAAATCCGAAATTGCGGACAATTAATAAAACGATCTGCGTTAATTGCCGCGGCCCATTAACCCCCCCACCCTGTTTCACGGATCGCGGCAACTACCCCGTGTAATTAGAAATGTAACGAAATCGTGACGCACCTGGATAGTGCTGTAACCGATTTCTCCAACAACGCATTATTTATCTAGTCATTAATCGTTGTTTATCGCGGAGTCCAGGCTTTGTAATTGTTGTTTATGCGGCCGCAAACTGTCCACGATCGCTGATTTACCGGCCAATAATTTTAATTCTATGAAATAAATTGCAAACCCCCCTCCCCCCCCCCCCCCCCCCGGGTCATCTAGGAACGAGAATTACGAGAAACGTTTATTATCCCACGATGCTAATTGCCACTTATCGAATTCCTCGTTTAAATGCGTTAATTATTTATCGGGCAATAGTCGAGACCAGATGATAAATGTCTGAACTATTATGGGGTCGGACTGTTAATTGCCTAGCGCACGAATTTCTCCTACGAAAATTAATGAGTAGACAGCGGATCTTTACGGAAAATAAAAATTTTCTATCTGAATGCAACAAACTGGAGTGAAATAGAAATTCATTTTCTTTCTTAATATGGTTAACAGGTTGGGGAAATAATATAACAGTATTTTTAAATTCCTTTTATGTTTCCACCGTCTCCAATTAGACATTTTTTTTATAAACGCATAAAATCCGCTGTCTATCAATGAGTCTTTTGGATTAATGGCTACATTGTTTGGATGCACGTATGCTGTTTAACTCGTGGTAATTTTTTGGTTAGTGGAACTTGCAGTGGACACTTAAGTGTAACAACTTATCTCGCGAATATGTACATATTTTTCAAATATGTACAAATTAATTAATCTACCAATTGACAATCACAACTGATCATTAATCAATAATATGATCGTTTATGTAACTGGAGTATACATAACTGGTCTTTGGTAGAGCAGTTTCGTAACGACCAATGTTTGCGAGTCGAATAATAAATGTTTTCCGGGGCAGCGAACGGTTGCGCGAGCATAGCGGAATCGAGTGTTACGTTAAGTGTCGTAATGAACGGAGTCGAATGCAAGCTGACAATTAATTGAGCGGGAAAAAAGTACATTCAGATCCGTCCCCGTCAGAATAAATCATCGACTGGCAGCGGAGGAACGAGAAGCATTCGGCCGACGTTCAATCAGCGACACAGACGAGCTCCTGGAACGGTCGATTGCTCGTTAATCAATCTGTCATTCAATCGGGGACATTCGCTTGTCTTCATCCGATGAAAAATGCGCGGCTCCCGTGTCTGGCTCCACCGGCTGGGCCCCAAAGGAATTTCAATTTCACTTCGACAAATTTTAAACGGCGACATTTTGCTCGACAAATCATCCGATTAGGTAATCGGAGCCGACTTCTTCCTATAGGCTCAGTCAAAAGCTCCGGGAGCATATAACGTCACGTAACTGTTCGAAAATTTAACATTGCGAAGCAAAATTAATTTTGATAATTTTGAGGGTTGTTGCATTTTTGAGGATCGACTTGGAATCATTTTATTACTGTACAACTATACTGCGGATTTGGATGCATTTATGTAGAATTTCGTTGGGTAAAACATAAAACAATAAAAGATTTTTAAAATTTAAAAATGTTGTAACGTTGCTTTTAATGTAGCAAAGCCGTCAAGGGATGAAATCAATTTTTATGTTATTCCAGCTTCCCACGACAAAACATTTTTATTTTGCATAGACATCCACAGTCTACCGATAACAGTTGTTACATTTAAGTGTCCACTATTAGTCCACTCGCTATGCGTCGAATATTTTCTTTTAAAATTAATAAATTGGCTAATTAAATTGCAGAAATTATTTTTCATTTTAGTTGGTTAATTTTTCTGTCGCAGAATATTTGTGGATTTTCTGTTTGAATACTCGCGAATTCGAACGTCAGTGGTACGCGCGAATTTTCGAACCTCACGGTCATCCATCGCGATGTCCTCCGCGCAGCTAATTACTAGAACGCCTGTCGATCCCGCCAATTAGTTGTACAAGTGTTCGCGGCCCGTTCAAAGTATCCCAGTGACACGATTTAACGATGTTTCCCAATAAACGGCGCGCTCACCGATGGCTGGCCACGGTAACTGCGATCCACAGTTGCAAAATTATCCGGCTAACGAAGTTACGAGTTCGCTGCCTGTCGAGGCGCCCGAACCGTTCTTACTAGACCGTGGTCGTCGATCCTAAATCGATCACTAGAAATCGCAATTAAATTCACTTCAGACAAATTTGTCGAAAAATCTTCTAAAAAAAGTTAATTTTTAATTTCTAAATTAATTATTTTTTCATGAAGTGTCGCTAGTTTGTTAGAAACTCATCCCTCATAAAATTAGTTACCAAATTTCATGTCAGGCACACCAGTTTGCCAAATACCATAAAAACGCACCTCCAACTTTGGAACGCCTTGTAGCCGTTAAGACGCGAAAGTGTGCAGCATCGTAATTAATTCACCGATACTGGTACAAGATTCGGCTATCCCGCAGTCGATCCCGAGCACACGAATCACTGGGTCAATTATGGTCGCTTAATTAATTATTCGTGATAGTTCTCCGCCGTTGGCCTCCGCAAGTCTCTCTCACAGTACTCGTTTTCCGCCGGATGAGCTCAAACATTGAGCTAATTGAATACCGGCTCTGGCCCGACAGCGGTCCAGGCTGTTATAATTTCGACCGTGTCGCGGAAGATTCCAACCGAAATTGAGGAATGCGGGCAGTCGAGGGGCTGGCTGGGAGGAAAGTGGGCGGGGCGTCGAGGGGAAGCGGGGCCGGGAGACTAGAAACGAATTTGCATGCGAAATGGAAAAGGCGCGAGGACCTCTTGGCCCGCGGATCGAGACTGCATGAATCTTTCATTGCGTTTTCTTACAGTCGTCTTCGAACCACTTTCGGTTTGAATGGTAAATCTGAACTGGAGGGGCGTGGAGGTGGGGCAAGGGGGGTGTACGATAGGATGGTTGATTAACTTCCGAAGTGAGTGAAACCACGAGGGCCATGAATCCCCGCGCTTAAAAGACGTCGGAATCTCGCTCGCGCATGGTTTTGACAGAGGCTGTAGGGGGCGGGGATCCAGCTTAATGGCGCGAATCCCGTAGCAATCGGTGGAGTCCCGACCCTCCTTACGAAAATGACATGTAACATTTATAAAGATTTTCTTTTCGCATCGAGTTTCTCGGGTCCACCTACAGGCCGCCCGATTCAAAAGAAACGTTAGGTGTCCTATTTGTTTGCAGGAAATATTGCCAATTTTTTGCAAAAGTTTATATACAGGGTGATTCAAAAGGCAATTTTTGAACGAATAATTGGGGATTGTCGGAAATGTATGTATGATTCAAAAGAATTTCAAGACTGTTCAGGATCATTATCAGAAAAATTATTCTGTATAATTACAGGCCTTGAACTGAACATTACTTCTCTATCAACTATCTGTAGACATTAAAGAGTATAATATACAGGCTGTTTCAAAAGCATCTACAAACCCAGTGTACAAAACGGACCACCGTAACAGAAAAATTTTCAGCAAACGTTTCAACCAAACCAAATGCTGCTGAACTATTTGGAGATAAAACCAATATACAGGGTGATCCAAAAAAGGTATCAATGGTACATAATTGTATTAGCCGTTTCTACCTCGCGTGTCCTGTTGGCAACAGTGTATGTGGTACAATGGGGGTCTAGTAATTAGTTAATGTTATTTAATTGTGCACCGGTGTATATTGTCGAGCACTTAATAAACCAAGAGTCTGCATCTCCGCCACGTCTCAAACACAATGAGATCTGAGCTGGCGCCGCAGCAGCTCGCTGAAACTTGGGAATTAACATGGGAACTGTGGGTGGATATGAGCCAGTCCTGTTAACAACTTCCCTCTCGGAAGTTTCGACGTCCATTCCGGGACTCGGCTGAGCTTTATTTAATTTCTTCGCCGTAAACGTCGCGATAATGGAAGCCCGCACGGGGAGACCGAGTTCGTAGAATTCGAGAGAACGTTCCAAGTTCGTTTCTTCGCGGTCAGATGTCCCGCAGCCAACAGGTAGCCTTTGTTCGCGATCACCTGCAGAAATTTCACCTGTTCATAGAAGACCCGCCGTCCCTCGCTATTAATTAGCTTGTGTAACCTTCATCTTAGCTGCCGCCCGCTATTGGACGCTTTACAGCCTCGTCTACGCGAGCCTCCTCTTTAATTAAACGGAATGGCCAATTTGCGAACCGCTGCACGCACTCTTCGAATTAAAACCAGTCTCCAAGAATTATTTCCGAGCTACTACCTCATCAAATATTTATGGAGATTTCAGATGCTGTATCTCCGTGAAAAAAAAAACAGAAAATTATGTATCTAGAATCTCAGCTAGAAAAATTATCAGACTAAAAAATGATTCAAAATTAAATATTGGTGTTAAAAATATCCTCTTTCACTTGCACGTGCACTTACGTTTGTTCGCACAACAAACAAACCATGAAGCACAAAAACTAAAACAATTTCATTAAAAAAATGTCTAAGATTTTTTTAAAATAAATGTTCAAAGTGCTCCTTAACTTTATACACGTTTACACAGTGGCGAGAAAAATGCTTTCGAACATGCTCCAACTTCAAAACTTCAAACTTCCTGAAATTTAAAATCCCGAAACGAATCTGAAGTGTTACGAGGGTGGCATCCCCGTTCTCTAGTAAAATTTGCCGCGTCGAAAACAGTGAAGGGGAAGCGGAAATTTCGAGTAGTAGGGAAAAAAGCTGTTTCACGTGCAATTGCTCCGAAGATCGGGGTCTCGTATGATGATTCGAGTCATTTCCCTTCATCTTCCCTTGCAGGCTGTTGTTTCCAAGGGCTTTTCCCGGGGCGCGGTAAATCGACCACCAATAAACCGTTCGACTAAAATCGCGCGGCTCGGAAAAAGTTTCACGGAAATACGTGTCGGGTCTTGACAATTTTCCCCGGGCGGCCGATTTCAACTTCCGCGAACTTCTTGCAGCCCAGGGCTCCTGCTTTAAAGTATTCTCCCGTTCCCGCCTGCTCTTTTCGAAGCCCTTTGAACAGCTAATCGAGTGGTTAATTAAAACTTGGCCACGCGCCCCTTGCTACCCCTACGCCTCGTGCGAAACGTAATTCCGTTTGCTACTTAATTTGTTTGCAAGGTAATTGTAGCCACCGGGAGTCCGTGTGGTTTATTTACTGGCGCTTTATAATCTTCTTTCCTTTATACCTGGTGGCCCATGCAAATTAGGGTACATCTTGTATGGAGAGAATTTCACACGAATTTTTACATTTTAGTATCCTGAGAATAGACTTCTAATGGTGTAATGACAAATTAGTTACATTAGCAGTGCGTTTAAATAGAAAATTAAAATTTTTTAATTATTTCGAACATTGTCTATGAATGCGAAACAAATTTCAATTGGACAATAAATAAATTGCAAATTATTTTAAACATTTCAATGACTAATATTAGTCAGTATTAAGATTGAAAATTATATTGTTGCATAAAAAGATAAAGAAATGAATTTTCAGATTTTAGAATTAATTTAGTTTAAAATAATAAGATGTGAAATAACTGATAAACTCATTTTTTTTTAATTTCGACTTAGACCACTTTCATAATTATGGGCAGATATACCAGTCTGGAATATGTGCAACGGTGTAATATCGTTATTCCCCTTGGAATACGAATATTTCATATTCTGGCTTCCACCTATGGTAATATTATTATTTTAAGCGTCTCCTGGCAGACATTTTGCGCTAAGAAATACATCGAATATATTCCTATCTAACTTGTTACAAACAAAGAAAACTACTCTGTAACTGCACTCCCCTTCTAGAAATTCAGTAAATTTTTCTATAAAATAATTTTACCCAGAAATAGATTTGTTGATTAATTAGACCTATTCAATTTTACAATCTTAAATGATGTATTACAATTATAATAAATGTATTGCATAATGTAGAATTAAATTATAAGAGTATTAAACTATCTATGAAAATGATTCTCACTCTCGCCGACAATACAGGGTGTCTCAAAAAAAGGAACACTGCGAATTTTATTTCGAACACTTACGTTCTGAATAAAGATTCCAATACCTTTAAGTTTGTAAACGAATATCTTCTCCAAAGACGACTATATAGGGTGTCCCGAATGCAAAGTACCGTTAACACCATAATTCGATTCGGCGAGTTGGCCTGTTCCGCGACTTCTCTTCTCACTGTACAACTCCCTGGCGTCGAGAGCCGCGGATTTGCGATTCCGTGGACGAGTCCCTGGGCTCGAGGCCGAAACGACCAATTCCGGGCCTTGTAAAAATTCACGTCGCGGGACCCTTACGTAACCGACGGAAACTATCCGTGAAATCTCGCCAATTTTCCCGGGGCGTGTCTTCCGAATTCTCGAGTAACAAGCGGGCCACGTGACCGCGGTACGAATTCCGCGGACGAAGGAAATATTCATGGGGGCCACGGGGCCACGAGGGGGAGGGCCCCTGGGGGGAGGGACGTGTTACTCGGTGTCGTGCGAAACTGCCTCTCGATTCGATACTCTCGGTCAATAATCCATCATGCTCGTCGGGTGGATTGAAAATTTCAAATTCCGTAATTTTGGTCTTACCTTTTCAAACATAGCACCAGTGGACTGTCGGGATTCTCCCGATTCAAACGAGTCCAAACACGACGTAGATCGATCTACTTTTATGGTCTTCGTGTATGACAATCGTACAGATGTTCTTAATTATTGTTTACATCGAGTCTATAAAACTGGGCCGATTGGTGTCGTGTTTGGGCTCGTTTGAATCGGGAGAATCGCGACAGTCCACTGGTGCTATGTTTGGAAAGGTACGACAAAAATTTGAAAAAAAATTTTAGAAATTTCAATCTAGATTTAAATTAAATTTTTTAATTTACTGCGTAGAACGAAACTATTTGAACCGGACCTGCCACGTGCATTTGGCGAGGTCTCTTCAAACTTTGACGTCGAAATGCTCAAACACGGCTGAACAACAAGTCAACTTCGAAATACGCTCCCAACATAATTAAATTTGCATACAGCAATCCAGGAATCGAACGGTCCTAATCTCGCGAATTCGAAGTTGGGAGCTCGAAACTCATCGTGAATTCCCGCGCGGAGGTGTTGACACTCGCCGGAAGTCCCATTAGAATCACGTTCCTGGTGGGGTATATTCGGCCGTGTTCATTGGTTTTTGCAGAGCGGCCGCTTTGAAAAGTTCGACCGACGAGCGGTGCACGTCGCCGGCGAGACACGTTCCCAACACAGCAATAAATATTGATGACGTCGTTTAAGCCGGCCGCGCCTGAAAGCGAAATGAAGTATGAAGGGGAACAGGTTGAACTGAATTTACCATAAATCGTACGTGCCGAGGACTCGAAATTCCCGATACCTCGCACACTACCAGACCGAGTAAGTAACTTCAAATAGCCGCCGCCGCCGCGCCGGGGAGAAGTTAAAGGAGACTCAACTTTCGCGTTCTCCTTTTTCTTCGAGCTCTCTTTGCCCGCCGTGGAAATCCTCCTGTGATGCGCGCGCCCCCTTTCCCGTTCTATCAACCGAACGTTGAATAGTCATTAGCTATCTTCTCCGGGGAAGTTCATCGGGGAACTTCTTCGGAAATCTTGATCTTACAAAAATAATTGGATTCGACCTCTAAGATTGCAAGAGCCTCCTACGGCCTCTATCAGCTGCTGTATGTGTGTGGCCAGGTCGAGATTGACCCTTATTCCGTTCGCAACATTTGTGATCTTCTCTCGAGTCTCCAAGTTCGCGTTCTTTAACCTTCATCCGTCCCTCATTTCACGAACTGAATCTGTCCCTCGGTGTCAAATTGACACAGTGATAAAATAACAAAGTAATGATATTTGGTTCCCTCAGGGGGTTTCAAATCCATTTACCACTCTCCCCTTCTTTCCACTTTCACTATCGCCTAATTTCCTACTAATGACCTATTGTTTATTACGGTGTATACCCAGACGGTCACCCACTGTTTAACAACAACACTGTTTAATGTCGGTAATCGAATGAGACCTTTCTTTTTTGAAAATATGTTTATTGGTTTCTTAATGTACATTCTCATAACGTAAATAAATGCCTTAACCTTATACCTTATAACTTATACCTTAACAAACATAACAGAAAAATGACCATTCTTTCATATATCCTTACAATGTTGATTGCACGCATACACTGCTCCTATGTAAACTATCTTATTTATTTATTGCTTCAGTCTTAATATATCTTAATAGTACTTACTTCTTTGGATTAGTTAATACTGTGTGGGTTTTTGGGGAAACGCTTGTGTTATATGCACAATGAAAAACCCCAAACTCAGTCTTATTGAATCGAATGAGACCCGGTTTTTGCAGCGAGGCAATGGGCGTTGATCAATAAACTAACAAGGTAAACAGTTCTTTTTCGATATCTTTTTTCTTCAAATCGATGAGTGAACATTTACATCTTTAGTTTTTCGGTTATGTGTTTCGCATTAAAGAGATAAAAGTCATGAAGTTTCGGACTTCACCGACAAAGAACAGAACAGTATAACTTATTTCGGGAAAACTGATACAATTGAAAGGGACCTAGCACGATCAGGTCGTTTGCGCAAGATGGAGGGTCGCGATTAATATGAGCAACGGTCGCTAATGAGACGACAAATTTGTTATCTTCAATAGTGATCCTGAATAGCGGTGCACTGACCGGATCAAGTTTGATCAGAAGCCCCGATTTGAATTGTCCATCAATCTCAAACTCCGTTCGCAACGTTTGTGATCATCCTTCGAGTCTCTAAGCTCGCGTTTTTTTAAGTGCAAAATCGACAGGGTCCTGGCACGATCAGGTCGTTTGCGCAAGATGGAGGGTCGCGATTAATATGACTAATGGCCGCTGATGAGACGACGTAATTTCCAGTTCTTGACTCGGTCTTTCCGCTCGGCGTACATTACTTGTTGATACAGTAATTTAGCTAGCTGCTGGCGTTACGCTATCTCCGCGAACTTCATCCTGTCGCTGTGCTGTAAATTCTACACTCTCGGAGCTTCTTGTTCCGTTTAACAACCGGGGAGAGACGCTGTCTTCTGACCCGGTAATTCTCCGCGGGACACGTACACGTTTCAAGGGAAGTCTCGTTACCAGTTTATTTTTCCAAGAGGTGTGCACTCGCGAGCGAGCACACACAGTCGCAGAGAAGTTCCTGACGCGGTGCGTCTGCTCGTTCGAGAGATCTTTCCCGATAGTTGCCGGCGAGAGACGCGCCGCGTCGAATGACAACAGATTCTGCAACTTTACCTCCTCGCCCGGATTCCGATATCGTTGCACTTTCGAGACACTTGGAAGCGAGGATTTATCTCCTATCGGTCGACGGAATTGATGGCACGCGCCTGACGTGACGGAAAGCTGGCTTTGCCGGTCCCCCTCTCGCGCGTCGAGTCGTTTCTCCTGGAATTAACTCGCTGGAGAAATTAATGGAGAAACGTTCGGCGAGATATAATTGACCCGTTCCGTTTTGTATCCATTGCTTCTGGGTTTGAAGATGCGTCAAATGTCTTCAGGATAATGTTGAATGACCATGAATGTTGAATGGGCCATGGCCTTGAATGACCTTCAGCAATTATAATCGCTGAATTCCCAATGAAACGGACTATCATTGTAGGTGTTTCAAAAATGAAAGTGACCTTGAGATCTCTAAAAGATTGCTATAAATATCTTTGTTGTTTTCAAAGATACGTCAAATTTCTCCAGGACAATGTCGAATGACCCAATCAGGCTATGGCCTTGAACGACCTTGAGAAATCTATCATCATAGGTGTAAGGGCTGGCCGCGTTTAACACTCAACCTACCACGAGCGGTCAAATGATCCATTTTAGATTTTTTATTTGACAATTATTGAAATTGTAAAGGTGTTTTCATGGAAATTTATCGAATATTGGAACGAAAGTTCGTTTGTAAATTAAAATTGAAAGCTGAAACTCAGATATTTATTCATAGATTTATTCAATAACATATTTTCCATTCTTTTCTATTACTTTTTGCCATTTTCGGGGTAACTTCTCGTGTTATTGGATAAACATTCATATGTTTCATATAAATACCTTAATTTTATCTTTTCGAGTCTTAATTTGAAAATGCTACGAGCTTTCTTTCCAACAGAATATTATAGTAAAAATCGCGCAAGATATAAATAAATTCAATCTTGTTATTTTTATAATACTATACACATCAGTCACTTTTGATGGTCGGTAGGTTCAGTTTTAAAAAGACCTTCAAGTGAAAGAAAATAACATAAAATCGAATATTTTCATTTTCTTACAATTCTCGAGGAATGTTATACTAATATTTTCGAATGAACTAGTAACAATTTCAAACTCGTCCAACCATCTCTCTCTCTCTCTCTCTCTCTCTCTCTCTCGCAGGCCACTTTCGCTCGCCCCACGCGCGCGAAACAAAATTCCACGTACTTCAGCATCGTCCCATCGCCAGCCTCACTTTTGTCGTCAAATTCGCAACGATCCCCGAGCCTCCTTTGACGCGACAACCGCCCCACTTGAATTTACAAGCCACTTTACATCTCGCGCCGCGGCAGAGAACCATCCCCGCAGCTCCGGGCGTTCGCATAAATTCGCGGGGCGACTATATGCGGCCATCCGAGGACGCAATACGCTCCGAGTAATCCGCGGATCGGCGTGCTCGTAAGGAACGTCGGATACATTCAGATTCCGCTCGTTTCCATGCCGCGAACAATATCGCGAAAACGCGCATACTCGCGAGAGCACTATTATACGTGCCAGCGTGCACAGAACAGGCTCGCGCGAACATGCACCGCAGAAGTGCAATCCAGGGGGTGCAACGGTTTTACTTTTCCTCTTTTTCTTCGTTCCACCGACACCCGGCTTCCCTATTTTTTATTTCGCTCCGACCGAGACACTCGTGTACCACTCGTCCCCGCACAAAAGAATATTGCGTTTGATGCCTGGCGATTGTTCGCCCCGCGGTTGAAAATTCACCGGAACACGGTGGCGCTCCTGTTCTTTTCTTTCTTTTTTTTTTTGGTCGCGATGCTCACCGTTTGTTTAGGTTTCCTCGAACGTGTTCCGAAGAACCGGGAGAATTGTCAAAGGGATTGCCGGAGCGTGAAAGTTGTTTTTATGGAGGTGCGTGGAGAGTGGAGGTACCTGAAGTGGGTCCTGTGGAGGTTTTGTTAGGGCGTTTGTGAAAATGTTAAATTTCATGCAGCTCTGAAAATGATTGGCTATTCTGTTTGAGTATATAGAGGATTTTCCAAATAAAGATAGTTTTTAGGAGGAATTTATTTAATTATTCCAACAAGGATTGATAAAGGGAGTTTGTAATGGTGGAAATGTTAATTTTATGTAGGTGTGAAAATTATTGGCAATTTTTGTTACTTTGTAAAGGTAGTTTTAGAAGAATCAATTTTATATAACTTTAGTGTAGTATTGTGCTCATATATGTATAAAATTGGAAGGCGGGTAAATGTTACCGACAAATCATTCAGAATAAATCAACAGAATGAAAGAAATTTGTTACTGACATGACCATTTGTGTTTAATTTTAATCGCCGTTAAACGTGCTCGTCAATCTTTAATCAACCGAAAACGATCAAAGCTATGAAATTAATTTTCCGTTTGAATCAAACTCAATTTTATTTAACTTCGATCAACATCAGCAAATATATGAAAATTATCATGTTATACAAATAATAATTTTAATATTGAAAGAATTCATGCAAACAAACCAGCTACCGTAACTCAAATATCAAATTTTAAGTAATTTAAAAAATTTACTGAAATGAAACGGAATTTAAACAATTTTATATAATATTCCACCTACAAAACCGCGTCCGTAAAATCGATATCACATCAAGTCAAAGAATTATTTATGCATAAAAATATTCCTGTTAATTCCTCATATAATGATAAATAAACAAAAAAGGTTGTAGTTTTAATATTTCCTTTATCCTCTTAAAAAAAGTTCCTCGAATAATAATTTCAGAAGAGTTGTATATTTAATATTTCTGCTGTCCACGTTAAAAAATAATTTCCGAAAAATTGATTTCAGCCGGTTAAATTTCGATTTCCATGGACTACGTGTTAAATCCAGTAAAACAAGTCAACGATAAATCAGCCCAATGTCAGCCGGAATATTGACCTATATCACTGACTTCCGAAAAGAACTCCAGCACCCAGAAAATTCCAATTCCTTTTCAATTTTCCAGGTTTGTAGGGATCTCAGTAAAACTGTCATGTAATATTTTTTCTTTACTACTTCTTGATTCTTTAGGGAGACGACACCCTCTGAATCTTAATACTTGACGTCCTACTTTCCCGTACATCTCCACGAAAACTGTGTGATAGATACGAGAAAATGATTACACTGAAACTTTAATGCCCGTCAACTCTCTCCGTATGAAAGAGAATTATTTATTAATGTCCGATAAAACACGAAGTTCACAAAAAGTTCCATACACCCGACACATTTTAAAAATCACTTTGCTGGGCTGCCTGGAACGTTGAAAACCCACTACATATTCATCCTCGCCATCTTTTAGCATAAATTGACGAACAAACCAGTGAAATAGATTTTTGTTTCTATTCCTGAATATTTAATTTAGAAAAATTAATTTAGCCTCGTTTAATTATCTTCCCAAATAAAACAATTACTAAAAAATCATGAAAGGAAAAAATAGCCTGATTTCATTAACGAACAAGCATAATTTCCGGGCTGCTAATTCCAACGAATTGGGACGTGTCTTGCGGTGAAGAAGAGCATTGGCGGAATCTAACAGAATAAATCTACCGTAAATTTCTCTTCGCAGAAGAGTCCCTAATCCATTGATTTAAGTAGTAGTTAAACAGACTGCTTAGCAGTTAGAAACAACGCTTAATGTCCGGATTATACGGTCCGTGGGTAACACGCGATCGGGTCGCGTGCGACGCGGATATAATAATCCGTGGGTGCGCGTCTTTAAGGGGGTGGTGTAACTTCCCCGTTTCCGGTCTATCCCTGGATTTCCCGGATTCGCTTCCTGCAGCTTCGGGGAACCGGTTTCGCGGCCAGATCTGCCGAAAAATTACGGCGATAGCCTCAACGAGCCAACTAATCTCACTGCCTCCCTTAATCTGTTAATTATACAGGTTGGTGCAAATATTATGCCAGTGTCGACGTCGATGCACACACTGCATGCAATTCTTAATGGCAACTGACTACTCCATCTTAGATTTCGTAAGAAAAAGAAATTTAATGTTCTATCAAAAATAACTTGATTTTCCATTTTTATGAATTTTGTAAAGTATTGTTCGATAATTTTAAAGGCGTGTCTGACCACTGCAGCGGATTTCTACTCAGCCGCAAGATTTAAAATTGTCATTTTTTAATGTTGAATGTTGAAGTTTGAAATTTGTTTACATTTCACAATTTCGCACAAAATAATTGCTGCGAGTGAACCACGTCAATGACATTATTTAATTGGTTCGACCAGTATTAGGAAATTGTGGTTTAAACGTTTTCATAAATTGTTTATAGCGGCGCTTGAATCCTCTGTTAAATTTTCATTATCATAGCTTTTAGGCCATTAATTTCTTACGGTTACAATGTAGCACGATTGAATCTCTGAATGTCAAGTACGTACTATGGAAAATGCAATATTCATTCTCCACTCGCCTGACCATTACCAGCCAGTTCTACTCGTGAATTATTACATAGAATAGATCAGAAGTGTGGAATCGAGCGATCTCTGCAATGATTTGATTGGATAATTACTAATTTGGAAGAGGGATATAAATTTCTAATTTGTCTGGCCATTGGTAACCATTTCTACCGAACCCATCTCTTTTATTTCAGTTTTAACCTCTTTTAATTTCCTACATTTTTAATTTTCTACAATAACTAAATGAAACAATTATAAAAACCAGTTCAGTCACTTCTCCATTATAAATTGATCAGTGCAGAATTTTCTAAGCAAATTTTAACATGTTCGAAGAGCCATAAATTGCGCAGCTCCTGAGCAAGTAGAAGTGGTCGATAGAAGCCAGACAAACTACTACCAGCGGTACTGGGAACATGACGTACTTTATTTTCTGAAAAAAAAAAAACAGAAAAATATATCAGTACACGGTTAATTTACCTTGCTAATAATTAGTTCAGCTTGATAACTCCTCGTTCGCGTATCCAGTTCCGTCTTGAATGCAAAATATGCGCGCGGACCGACGCTGCAGACAACGAGTTCCAGCCGACAGATGCAATTAAACGCGGAATAGCGTTGTTCCACGTACGTTTCCCTTGTAAACAATAGTTGTTGGCATTCGTTACTGCGGATCAGACATCACAGTGGACCGGACAATCGCATCAAGACGATCTATGCCCATGTAAAAACGAACTAATTTGCTAACCTATATTCCCCGAGAGAGAGCTGCCGCATTCCGCCAGATACGAGACCGTGTGACAGCTGTTTTTGCAGCCGAGAAAACGGCTAAAAAGTTTGTAAGTTACACAACAATGCTCACGTCCGCGAGTCTTAGTATTTTCCGTGAAAATCCATTAAACGTACAGTGGCGTGCAAAAGTTTCCGGGAACGAACCAACAAATCCACCCCTTTCACTCAAGCTGCAGTAAAACCCAAACGAAAAATCGCACATCGATTTTTCTGGTGTCGTTGGCAGGGGCAGACTTCAATCTTTGCACCCTCGTTGGCTCGAGCCGAGAACATTTTTTTTATAGGCTACAGACTGCGGAATATAGACCGTAAAGATAGAGAGGCTACGAAATTTTAGGAGAAAAATCGTACGCATTCAAAATATTATAACTTCATGAAAAAAAATCGGATGGGCATCTACCTGGGATCGTTATAAAGAGGAAACTTTAATCTTCAAATTCTCGTTGGTTTCACGCCCGCAAAAAATTTTTTAGGCTCCCTAGGCGGATTTAAATTCGTCCAATTTTTTGGGTAGAGTATCATCCCCTAAATGGGGATCATTTCAGCCCATACTGTGATCTGCAAACGAGCTTGAAAATAAAAACCGCTCTGGGGGTTGAAAGTGGAGGCTTCACGCTTTAAAATGAGCCCAGGAAGATGGTCGTCCGAGTTTTTTTCGCTGTGCTTCAATAATTTAAATATCGACAGTCGGCCACTGAAAGCTCGGATCAATTTCTCCGGTCGAAATGTCAGTTCCGAACGGTTCCCGAACCGGTCTGTTACAGTTTAACAAATTGTCGAGTGCCGCGGTCACGATCAGTGCTCAATGGACCGCGGGCCAAAGTGGATACGGCAATTTTTTCATTTTTCTTATTTTTCCCCACCACCCCCCTCACACTTTTTTCTCATTTTATTCTCGCCGAACACGTTTCATTGGTTACCTCTCTATCGATTCGCTGAGGGGGAGGGGGCGCGTACAGCGTTTTCTTATTTTCCTTTCGTGATCGAATTTTTAATCAGAGTATTTGCTGACGGGACGGATCGCGATGCTTTTTATGCCATTTCCTTTTCTGACGGAGTCCCCAATCGGAGACGGTCTCATCTTTCTCGAATTTTTCGGAGATGATATGATTTAATACCCTATACTTCCAATTCTAATAATATCTCAATATTTCTAAAACCGCGATGCACTTTCGTTAATCAATAATCGGTTTTTGCTGTAGATACGTCTCTTCGCATATTAATATAGTAATTAATTGGAGACAAAAATTACAAAATAAGGAATTCTGCAATATTGTCATAATATTTTATTTATATCTTTATTTTTTAAAGTTTATGAACATCCCTCTCTACCTTGCAACAACAATGGCGGAACCTCGAACCGGCTGAAAATTGAAATCTGTGCCCACAATAGAGCGCTTAAACCTGATTAATTCGTTCGCAAGTTCTCCGGTAAATAAATTCTCGTTACCCCCACCCACTCACGCGAATTTATCCCGAGCAATTTTTTCCATCGCGAAATGAAGCCGCAATTTACACCACCCGCAAATTAATCGTCTCCTATCCTTCAACGACCCCACCCCCTAAAAGTTCCCGTTTCACCCTGCGCTCGGCTCAATGGAATTGTATTTTTAACCCCTAGTGGTCGAACAATGCCTCTTAAATTTCATTAATTATTATCGTCGTTAGTCCGATTAGATGAGTCAAAGTTTTCGAGTTCACACGACGTCGTTTCATAAAGCGGATTCGGAAACTACCCCTTTCAACCCCCTCTCATCCTCCGTGTTGTGATTAATGGATACTATAAGAGCAGCTGCTCAAATCTCTACTTATGGTATCACGTGTAGCTTGTCGAACGTTTTAATGAGCAGGCAGAAATGTGGTTTCTTGTAGACACTGAGTAATTATTGGAGTAGGCGATGGGTTATCATTATGGAGATTAATTAATTGATTTTGGATGGCTGACAGTGCTGAACGTGTGGAAATTATTATCAGACCTATCATAATATATTCAACTTATTTTTAATGATATTTTTAATCATACTTTTATACAAAAAACGCACAGATGTAGTCGCAACTATCACGAACGATAGAGCGAGTCAAAAAAGCCGAACCGATACGGTTCATTCGAAAGCGATTAAGGCATCGATTTCCAAGCATACTAATTGAACAATGCCCGGATTTGCGTTATCCTGAGCCACGCGAATCGCCCGGCTCGTTACGGCCGAAAGGCCGGGAAATTAATTTCTAATTAACTGTGATCGAACGAGTGGCGCCCGTGCAAATACAAATGTTACTGGTCGGTCGTGGCCACGCGACAATACTGATAAACCCTCTACTGATAGTATTGCACTAGCCTGAACCACAAAACAGAAGTTTCATTCAGAAACTTCAAAATCTAACTAACTTCTAAAATAACAAACTCAGAATTTCTCATCGCATCATGCTCAGCTCGAAAAACTGATCCGAAAATCCAAAAGAACCATTTCTCTAAAATAAACCGTTCTCCAGCAAACTGCGAATGAAGTTTCGGCCAATTGGACAGCGCAGCGGGTCCCCCACCGCGCGGCGGACGGCCAGTGACGCGCGAGGATTGCAGAGTGGGCGGATCGTAGATGCAACGGCAGATTAGCGGAACTACTGCAGCATTTTCCAAGAGAACGGTTCGTCGCAGAGAATTGGTTCTTCGGGAAAGTTTTATCCTCTCGACGAGCGCTACACGACTACGAGTTTCTATCGTATCTCTCGATCCAGCGTCGCCCTGAAAATTCGTTTTCCGGGTTGTTGAGCCGTGGTTTCGTTCAGGAGGCATCGCAGGATTTTTGCGAAGTTGTTTCTCTGTTCGCAAAAATTAACGTCGTCCGAAATCAGGACCGTAAATCGGATTACGAGTCGCAAAAGTTTCGCGGCGCATTCAAATGCTCGTAATCCTGTTCCGGCGGACTGGGTCGAACAAAGACGCGATTGTCGCGGGCTTCGAACGGGGTTTTCACTCGCTCACGTACGGGATCGTCGAAAGAATTCCAGGAATAGGACAATCGCCGAGGAAGTTAAGCGAAGTTAACTGATTCTTCCGTGCTCAAAGCGAGCTTCCGGCAGTGAAAGTACAACGATCGCTCGATCTACCAACGCGCTGGCCCGTATTTGCTTTCTATTTAGCTCTTTTCTTTCGAACGATTTACAAAAATAGAAATTCGATAGAACTTCGCCTCCAATAACCGTGCGCCAGTTCCCGTTTTATTTCAGTCCGTACCCACGTAAATTTATTCTGCAAAACACACAAATTTAACCATCTGTTCGCCAGCTGAAAATTTATACAACACACGAAATCAGATATTTTCCTCGAACTTTGGGTGGGTGGCTCGAATCAAATATATCGAATGAATCGAACTACAGAATGTTGCAATATCGAAAAATTCTGGCTGAATCAATTTTTTAAAATTAAAATCATTCGAAATTTTTTAATTTATAAGAAAATTGCTTATTATTATTTGTCGAAACAGGTAATTTCCACAAGAAATTCGCGTTTCATTATTAACAAAACTGTGAATACAGAATGGAGAATTAATTGTTGTCTATAAATATTTTAATTTTGCGATATGAGGTGCGATGGAAAATTGTTAAATTAATGTGTAATGTTACGGAGCATGGTCGAGTGAAGAAGTTAATTTGCAAAGTTTAATAGCCAATCGTGAGGAATACTTGATTCGAGCAAGACGCTATTAATGTTCTTGAATGCAACTTGTTACGATTCCGCCGGACACAAAGACGCACAACAGCGAAATTGTTGCAACTAATCCGAGCTTGACGAAGGCTTGATGAACGGCTGAGCAACTTTGCAAACCGTTGCAAATCCGTTCGCTGCCGGAAGGGAGTCGGCCAACGAATCGAACCGGTGTAAATACTTAGTTGTAGTTACGGGAAACACGTTCCCCTGCAGAATTTAATTCCCTGCTTTCGTTTGTCTTCGCAGTTTAACACGGATATTACAAAATTCTCAGCGGAATTGTTAACATTTGACTTCTCCAGCTAAAACTCGCAATCCAAATATTTTATCTGAATTTTCTGGTGGAGAATTAACTTAAATCATTAAAAATTGGTTCTCTCCTGTGGGAAGATTTGAATTTCGCGCTATTTCTTTATTCCTCAAATCATTTCACATAAAATCTCTATCTAAAAATTTGAACATTTCTTGACACGTTTTTTTTATTATTCAATAATTCGTTTCATGCTGTCTCCTCTTCTGGACATAATTTTGCTCGTTAAAATAAATGTTATTGTCGTTATAATATTATAGATGATACTTCGTGGTATTTTTTAGTAAAAGGTGAGGTATCCAAGCGATTATGCGTTTGACAAGGAACGATTTTTTCAGCGGCAAAGTTAAATGGGACGAGAGCTCATATTTTGTATCTCCAAGAAGTCGTTGAAAGTGGCTTCCAGGCCAGGGAGAGTTTGTTTAAAACACCATTTTGCCGTCGCCGGGCATATAAGAAAAATGGCGGCGACGCCCATCATCAACGGGGCTACTAGCATCCATATAACCTAAAAACAACACTGTTCTTGATTACATTGCCTTGGTATTCTGAATTAAAAGCCCTTCCGAAGGAACGATGAAGACATGATGCTTGGATCGTGCTTCTCCGAGAAACCTTCGCCGTAACTTTCGCCGTTAAATTGACAACAATGTAGCAGGCAACATAAACAAAAATTGTGGCGAGACTTTGATTCTCATTATTTTGAGCAAACAGCGTGGGCAAACATTGTAGAAAGACAGCTATTTTCATTATTGCCTCGTTCCTTAAAAATACTTTTGCACAGATTTCCGTAATTTCAAACCGTAACTTTAACCTTCAAAAAGTCAACAAGATTTCTATTGAAAGATTACACAGCACTTAAGAAAATGAAAAAGTATATTTCTACATTCGTTCCTTATTCGTATAAATTTTTATAAAATCATGTCACAAATATTCCATAAACACGACAACAGAAATTAAATATTGAGCCAGCGCATCAATAACACGATATAATAAATGTTTAATTAAAAATAAAAGAATCAATCCGTGTAGCAAGTGAAAAGCTACAGTAAACATGAGAATAATTTAATTTTTATATTGTTCGGGTTCAGAATTTGGATTGCAGACAAGTTTTTAGCTGCCGAAGGTGTGTTACGGCAATTATCTGGCTGTTATTCGGGCGCGGCTAATTGCAGTCTCCTCTAATTAATAGATAAACAGCAGCCGCGTAACGTAAACAAACGACCGCGTTAACGAATCCGGTAAATTCTATAGTAACAGGTTTAATATACGTACGTAAGATATCCAGGACACAATTAGCCACCCTAATAATACGGTGCCGGCTGTATTCAAGTATGGCGCGTACTCTGGCCGCAGAATATATCGCAAGCACGGGAATTTACCACTCAAATCTGTCATCATGCTCTCGAACTGCTTTAACGGGTCATTAAAAATCCAAACAATGAAATTAAAAATTTTCCACATATAAATTCAGTTCATTGTACGAAATGTGTAATTGAATACACGTACACAAAATATATAAAACGTATATTTATGATAGTTTCACGTGTACATAGAAATTTTAAATACATAACCTCGAAGAATAATAATGTCCCTCGCACAATGAAAACATCACCAGCAATTAAAATCTTCTAACCTAACATTAAATGTAGCCTTTTGTGATTTCGGCGCAAGGTTCGATCATTTATAAATGATCGAACCTTGCGCCGAAATCACAAAAGTTTATTATATATTTAATTTTCGATCGAGAAGAATCTCACCTATTAAATGTAGCAACTGAAAAATATTTTATACCGAACCATTTTGAAATAATCGACATTACTACCGACACGAATGAAAATGAATTATACATAGAAATGATAGAAATCGTCAGCTGATGGTCGTGAGCGATCATTAATTAAGGACGAAAAATATTCGAAAGAATAGGGCCGACTCGTCGAAGCTTCGTCGATATCCCATAATTAAAATGGAAAAGTGTGCTACTCACGTTCATCTCGCGGAATTTCCCAATCGACTATCGGCTCGAGAATTTAACGCTGCCAATTACTGGGATCTCCATTTTACGTACAGCTCTCTGTCCCTCCTTTTGTCGGAAACGTCACTGTCACTCCCGAACAATAAATTAATCTGGTCTCGGTTTATTAAATGCCTGTTGTTGAACGTAACATGGGAAATCGGGCCGATCAAAACT
The DNA here is from genome assembly GCA_028455795.1 of Lasioglossum marginatum. Classification (NCBI taxonomy): domain Eukaryota; kingdom Metazoa; phylum Arthropoda; class Insecta; order Hymenoptera; family Halictidae; genus Lasioglossum; species Lasioglossum marginatum. The sequence goes on from CM052277.1 coordinate 1,974,171, forward strand.
GATGGAAACAACACGCGTGCGAAACAATGAACTCGGGTGACGCATGATCGTTAATATTATATACTTCGGGGGACCAAAAAACTAATTGAACGTCGACTGGCGTTGTTTATTGAAAACGAGGATTTAGGATTTGGCCAGTGAACAATTATATACTAGATACAATATAACATTGTATATATTTGAACTTAGACCATATACATTAACAATTAACATAGACCCGGAATAGGATTAGGATATGCATAGGACGCAGTATTCCAAGATAACGGAATATCTGGTGCCCACAAGTCGCGTCACAAGATAATTCAATATGGTGGATGTGGATAGCGACATAAAAGCGAGGTAAATCAAATAAAAACACAGTAAGTTTTGAAAATGGATTCCGCTGTTTAATTGAATAGTTCCGAGAATATGTGTTATTGCGGATTATCTAATACTTTCAATGCAATAAATCGGTAGTGTTGTAATATTGTAGTAATACAATATATCAGTAGTGTATATAAGTATATTTATGCATAATTTCGTAAGCATTTTGAAAAATGACGCAAACTTGTATGAAGAATTGTAAGGAACGACGAAACTGTGATACAAATACATCTTTTCACAAGTAAGTAAATATTTTATACGCAGCGCCCTCGCGTACCTAATCTCACATAACTTCGCAGAAGCTGCTTTTCAAAATGCTTACGAAATTATGCATAAATATACTTCCGTTCCATTGCAATACTCGAATTCTAGGTTATATGCGATACATGTTTACTGCTAAAAATTAAGGTTGAGACTGGAATAAGCGAACTCGTTTCTTAAAGCTTTATTGTGTTTGTGTGGTTCGTCCTTGATCCGATTTACAAAGAGCTACAAGATTATGTCTTATGCGATTGAACACAGTTAGTGTACATATACATATGCATGTACATCAAATTGTAAAAATATAATATATATATGTGTTTATTTATTACAGCTGAGAGTTTTACGAAATTTTGTCCAAAAGCAACATCATTTTGTCGCTAATTGAGAACTGTCACAAAGTCCCGCTACTTTCGCAGCCGAAAGAGTTTAATTTTGAATTATGCGTTTCGTCGAATTACGAGCGTACAGGGAAAATGTTCCAGAAATTTCCCGAGGAAAATTTATATTCCTGCGCGAATTTACTCGCGGCTTTTGCAACAAAGCGACGCGATGCGATGGTTTCGCCAAACAAAACCTTTTGGCGTTTCCGCACAAGAAATATGTGTTCGCAAATATGGGGGCTGGCGGTTTTATTTTTTTTTCCGCGACAGTGGCGGATCGTACCTGAAAGGAACCCGAGCTTACAAAAAATGAGAACTTACGATGTTTACTTTACTTGAAGTTCTGTACTATAAAAACTCGGAGAATAAACGAATGCATCGGATCGTTAATAATTCGGAAAGTATGCTACGGTAACAAATAATAATAATAATAAAACAAATAATAAATCGTGCAAAGAATTATTAACATTTTTCTAAATGTTGCGCACAATAACGTAAATCGTTCTACCACAGATTTAAACCCACCTCTGGTAACACATTGTCAACGTCTGTGCTCGACAATCGTTGATTACTTAAATCGCCGTCTCACGAGGGATTTGACGGGCTTTTAATTAATATTTCACGCGGGAAAATTAATCATGTCGCGACGAGACAATGTCGTAACGTGCGACCACATCCCCATAAAACATGCTCATGAATTTTTAAGCGGCGAGGAAAACACTTCGTGAAATCTTCCACGGTTATAAAACAAATCTAAACACAAGACTGTATACAATTTTTTCGAATCTTAATATCGGGAAAAACTTAAGAATACTATTGCAACAAGAAATACATTTTTATCTGGCTTCCGTTTTCTATAGTTTTTCTATATTTTCTATATCAACTTAGAAAATTTTTATTTTGGATAAGGATTGCATAAACTACTTTCCTGCATGGAAAAGATTGTCACAACGCATTGAAAAATATCGTTAATTATTGATCAAGGGTGCAAATCGGAATTCCTAGTGGGGAAAATGGCGGGCATGCAAATAGATTCGACTTTTTGGTCGTGGGAGCTGGAAACGTCTTCCAGGGAGACTCGGGATTCGATTTCCTCCGACAGGACGGCAGTCGAAACAATCTCCGGAATGTGCATTCGGTTCTTATCCGTGTCGAGTGTCGCCGCCGTTCTCTATCGTTGCCATAGTCGACGGTTTGATGAAGCCAGCTCGGGGAATCCCCGCGCGGAACGTGTTCTCGCCGGCGTTTCGCCCCGTGCAAAAAGATGAATTTTTCGCTTTTATCGTGGCGCAGTTTGTTCTAATGGAGTCTTTTAGACGAGAGAACGCCGCGCCGCTCCGGTGGGAGGACGCTCTTTTGTCGTTGCCGAGCGCCATTTAATGATTGGAGTATTGTTTGATCTTTGGGAAATGGCTGCTCGCGCGTAGATACGCTGCATTTATCTCGCTTTTAACGGCCTCCTTTTGATATTGAATTTCCTGTCCTGTTGTGCAAATAAATTGCACAGTGTCTCCTTCCACCGACCGGATCGACGCAATACCTATACTTCGTTCGATCAAAGGCAAACATTCCTGTTCTGTTATTAGAACGAGTTTAGTTTTCTGGAGCCACTGCACCGACATTTTTTAATCGAACGATGGGAAATTGTAATGGACTTAAATTGTTTTCGCGTTCGTTAATATATTTTTATTGGTATAATTATACTGCGGATCTTCATGCAATATACAAATTTTATCAATATGTTTAATAGGTTGAAAATAATATAACTGTTTGACACGCGGTCGTAAATACGTTCAAAGCAATGTTCCATCGCCTCGTCCCGGGTTATTGTCGTTACCGTTCGCGTTCAATTTGAACGATTTCTAACGAGCTCTCCCAAGTATGAGAGTATGTTATAATAATTATATTATATATAATAATTATACGTAAATTATAATTTTTGGAAAATCTCTTTTGCATATCATTTCGTAAATCAATGCTTCTAATTGATTATAAAAAATCAGGTCGTCTGGCACAATTATAAAAAAGTTATTCTATTTTGAAAGGTGTACGAACACTTTGTACACCCACTAAATGAAAAAGAAAATTGTAAATGAAAATTGTAAATGAAAAAAGTAAATGAAAAATAGTGCCCGGGTACGATCACTGTCCGTGCAAAACACGGCTGTTGGACAGTAAAGGGGCGTTTACTGCAGTATTTATTTTATTCGTCCTAAAAGAACGTCCGGGAAAATCTCAAATGAAAACCACAAATTGCCGAAACTGCAGTTTCTGGATACCAAAAAGTTTGTTTATTAAAATCTCCACCAAAAATAACAATTATTTACGTCGATATCAATTGTGTACGTCACACAATAATAATTTTCATGAGACTCGTGGAAAAATTGTTGGTTGGCCTAAGGATTTTCCGTTTCTGATATCTCCTCTCCTATTGGTTCAATGGGAGTGATCGGTTCCACGTCGTCCTGCACCATGTCTACCACTGGCACCGTTTCCGCTACCAAACCGGGGATCACGCTCCTCGCATAATCGATATTCGGTGACCGCAGATTGATCACGAGCGCCGCCGTCCCGCAATCCATTGTACACAATCGGCCGAGTCTTTTCGATGTCAAGGTCGCTGACCGACTAACCATCAACTGAGGACAGCCAGGTTTCAAACATTAACTGGCCACGGACTTCCTGGCCCTGTCTATCACTTCCAGTACAAAAAAAGTTATGCGAACGTACGAGAACACCGATCTTGTTATTTTCCTTAATTTTCCGTCGCGTTGCGATTTGTCTACACAACACATAATCGAAGCTCCTGTTACTTTTACGGATTAGCATATCTGGCATTGTTAAAATTTTAATTTGTTGCTGGATAGATCATACTACATACGTTTGATATTAATATGTATAATCTTTATAATTCCATTAATAACATAGCTGATTATAATTGTTAATATTTGTCGTAAAAGTCTCAAAATTGATTTATTTAATAATCCTATTAATATTGATTAATACTGATTCAATTATACCATTTGGTGAGCTAAGTACAGACTAATTATTTAGTATCGTTGAAAATCAAATTCACCGTAAATTAAGTATTACATAACACTATGCAATTTTGTTATAGATTTTAATATTAATTCTGTTTTAAATTTGATAGCAATTCGTATTATTATTTAGCATATTGTTCGCTGCTTTGAATAATGAAATCGAGCTGTTGCATGACAATAGCAGAAATGTCAGTGCGGAAGAATTGAATTACCTCGATCAGTGAATCAACCAGTGAACAATTAAGAGACTAAGTCGCAGCATTGTCGAATTATTCAATTTATTCTAACGACGAGAAAGGTGCTGGACGGGTTTTCTTTGATAAGATGCAAGAGAAAGCACTTAATACCGTTCCGAGCAGAAGATTATTACAGAAACTGTGCAGCTTTTGATGCTCTTGAAATAAATACATTTATTTCTTTAACTGGTGCTGAATGTTGCTGGCGAAAAATATTTTTCGAAATGCTCGAGTCAAGTATACATCGGCTAAATGTTTTTAATTATTATTTCGCTGCGATCCACATAAACTTCTCTTTCAAACATTTAATTAAAATGTAATCTCGACTCTGCTTTAGCAAAGGTACTCACTCTACTTACAAAGGTTTCAAAAATGATTACCTCGGAAATCATTTAAATTCCATTTAAATGTATGTTATTCAATATTACCAATATAATTGATTATTAGTTAAAAAAGGAGATAATGTAGTGGGAATCAACAATTCTTGCCTTTTTCTTAAATTATAAATATAAGTAGGTCATACACAGTAGTTATGAAAATTCATATTTTGTGAAAATCGAGGACAAGTTAATTTTCTCTTATTTAGCTAATATTCAATTAGTCGGTTTAACGAACTCGAGCATAATCGGGAGAAACACGATCCACGAACGTCAGAAATAATTCGTTTAAATTGCGAATTTCCGGATCGGCATAATGGCTGATCTAATTTTACCGAATAACTCGCGCGACGGATTCTGGGACGACGTTGGATTACCAAATCGCGTAATAACCTAATATTTTACCAGACTTCCCTCAGTCATCATGACAGTTTTCCATTTTCCCCGGCGTTTATACCACGAGAAATGCACAGGGCCGACGCCAGGGCGAATATTTAAATAAAAAGTGTCCGCCGGACGCTTTTAGGCCACTTATTATTGCAAACCGACCGTTGAGAACTGTTTATCAAGCACGTTTCTATGCGTTGCTGCCGGTGGATGACGTTTCGGATATTTTCCAAACGTGTTGGTGAATAAATTGTTTCAAACAGTCATATTTCATCATTTTTGCAACGGACCAATTTTTTAAAAAAACAGTCGTTCAATCTTTGACAATTTTTAGAACCCCGAAATACTTTGCGATTTAGTCGTTTTAAATATAAAATAATTGTTGATTATTATGCTGTAGGATTTATTGTATTTTTAATAAATTTGTTTATAAAGAATGTTTTGTTATAGTTAATGCAATAAATTATTAGTGTTTCCACCCGAGTGTTAAACTTTCGTATGAAAAGAAGATTAATGTCCTTCAATTTTAATATTCCTTTTTGAATTAAATTTTGGCAAGTCTGTCTATAAAAATATTCGAATTAAAAACATTTTATCGAGACCACAGAAGTTACTGGATAAGCTCAAAAATTACTAGGTTCAAAAATCAAATATCCCAATATAAATAAAATATCCTGACAGTATAGTAATTTCGATAGTATCAGGAGAATGATGCTATCAGAAATAATAAAACTCCGTACGTATACTCACAACGACCAGTTTGCTGGACTGTCTGAGTATGAAGATGGTCACCGGGTAGATTAAGCTGACAGTCAGCTCCATCAGACGTGTAACAGCAGCGAGGGAGAATAGAAATCCGGTTAGAACTAGAAGTGTCACCAGTTGCAACAGACCTGCTACCGCCTAGAATATTAAATGCAGTTAACAGGACCATTTTTCATTGGTGACGTACATACGCTATCACATTATGAAAATTTCAGAGGGCCATAAATGCGCCCGCACAAAAATATCAGCGTCGACAATCTCTTTGAAAGCTCGTACATCGGGCGCCCTAAATTCACCTTTAAAATAAACCACCCCCGTAAATTATACTATCCCAACCGTATCATTCCGCACACAAAAATAATTCCGAAAAAAATCCGAAAACAATAAACATCCCAAGAACTAATAAAACAGCCACCATAACAAACTCACTCCCATCAACCCCTATCACAGTCACCAAAATCGACCCACCCCTCTCCGGAATCGAGGCCATAAAAACCGCGGTACCCACAACCTCGTCAAAACACCATAAATCATGAAAACCTCCACCCTCCCTAAACACTCACCCCAACCTATCCCAACACCCCTTCGCTCTCGATAAAACCGTCTGGCTAACCTAATCCAGAAGCTCAAAAATCCTCGGAAAAAATCCAAGCCACTGAGAGCACTTTCGATAATAAAAAAGATAATCAATTTAGGGGGTTGCAATAACTATCACGGAGAACCATCACGTTCTAACCTAACCCAAAAATCCTCAGGAAAATTGCAGTCACTCAAAACCCTCAGCCTCTCAACAAGAACCAACTTTCAGCATGGGAAAGGGGGGTTGTTCCAGGGTGTTAATTAATTCAGTGGGGTCGTAATAACTTACACAGAGGATCGTCATCGTCGCTCGGTTACTGTCGATTTCACAATAGCGTCGAAGTCTTCGAATTCATATTTCACAGATTCGGGTCAGGGGGGTTCGACGACTGCATCATCTCCTTTGCCCTCCTCTCTCGCCCCCCTATTCACAACAAAATAAGGAGTTCCCGGAGTAGAACTGCGGCCGAAAGAGGGGTTAGGTGAATTTGTATTCCGGCGTTTGCACGGTCCTTCGGATGACACTCGACGTTGAAGAATGGGGAACGAAGAGGGGGGCGGGAAGGGGCTTTGAGGAGAGAAGGGGCACGAGACGAAACAAAAGGAAACCGGAAATCCTCCGGGGTTGTTTGGCTTCTATCTTCAGCACGCCGAGGCCGCGTCGTTTATTTTCAAACCTCCTGGCCCCCCCCCCACCCCCGGCCCCTAACATCGTCGATGATGCAGCCGCCAAGTGTTTGCACTCGTCGACGTCGAGGTTCGAGAGTGACAATTCGTTATTGGAAACACGAGGCTGTTGATAGATTTTTTTTCAATTTTGTCGCTCTGTTTGACTTTGCTGATCGAGTTTAGTAGGGCGAGGGTGGGGGGAATATGAGTTTAGTAGGGCGGTGAGGTGGTGTAATGCGACTTGATTGGAATTTGACGGTTGTGATTGTGATTTGAGGGTGCGAGATGGGTAATGCGAATGTAATTGCTGGTTTGATTGACTGAAATCAATATGTACAATCCTGTGACAGTATATTGTGTACATACATTGTTTGCATAGTATGTATAGTATTTTTATAGTATTATATTGAACAACATTTATAGCGTGTGTACATATGTCATAATTTATGATTTTACATTCCCTTATTTAATTATGAGCAGACTGCGGATCTTTATGCATTTATAGCAAAATTGAGTAGATAAAATTCAAAATTATTGCAAAATTGAAAATGTCAATGTATGATTTCTCCTCTATTCAAATCTCTTCAATTTCGTTTCTATTTTTTGCAATCGAAGCAGACAATTTTAATTACGAGTTATGATTATTATGTTTTATTTATAAAATACATCTTCTTCAATTTTTCTTTTATATCCTCTGTATTTTCTTCATGCAGCATTTTATTATTAATTATTTTTCGTCGACATGAAATTTCGACCGTCATATGAATCGATATTGTTATTATTATCGCCTATCAAATGACTAATTTTAATTGAAACTTGCTTGCCCGTGGATGTTCGGATGAAGTTAATGAAGCAAATCGCGAAGGGCAATTGATTTTCGAATTCGGGGCAATTTATTATTTGATGGACCGAGAACGAGAGTGGGGGGAGCGTTTGAATAAATTGGAAATCCGAAATTGTTTAAAGCGAGAACGCGGTTGGGAGTTTTATGAAGCTGGACGGTGTTATCGATCGCGAAGGAACAAGGATGATTGACTTTCGAACTGACAATGAGGAATTTATTGTGAAGGGGATTGTGGGATTATTGTGTTGGTAATCAGCGAACTGTTGATGCAGGATTATTTGCTGCAGGCTTCCTGAATGTTTAATTAAGTTTGATTAGACCTCTCGGGAGGAATTCGATTTTCTGTGTATACAATAAACATGACAAATTATCATTAATTTGCAACGATAATTATGCTACAATTCAATTATATTATTTTATTTTAATAATAGATTTTAAGTGTAATTAATCTCTACAAATTAATTCAACATGAAATGATTATGTTTCAGCATATGGGAGTATTTTTCGTTCAAAGATTGTATTATTAATAATGATTTATCATTCTTATTTAGTTTATTATGTAATTTTGTTTCCTTAAAAGTTTTTAGGAGTAGGATTATTTTTCTGAAAATTCATATAAACATACTTATATTCCTTTATAATTGATATTAACATTGTTTGGTAATTATTACTCCTCTGCAGATGAAAATATAATACAAGGATGAATTATAGATGACTTATACCAGAGCTTCGATGATACGAAAATTTGATTAGAGCAATCATGTGGTGCTGATCATTAATGGTAATTATTCTCTAGGCACTGATACTGTGATCAGTATGCAAATAAATTCGCTTGTTGTGGTTGAATATTACCAAAGCTAGATTTAGTGTGTTACAAAACAAAAATAGTTGAAATATTGTTCTAATCAATGAATCAATATCGTACAAGAATCAATAATTGAATTTCTTTAGAAATGGGTACTAATTTAAATAACTGAAATAATTCGATAATTAATAGGAGGAAATAATTTAACTCTCTGAAAAATTGAAACTTTTTAATAGTCTTCCCTTCCTGGTTTAAAGCTTGTCTTATAATTCCCAGGCAAATTCAAAAAGCATTCACTAAGAAACTTCCTGATTTACGACAAAAACAATGCTTCGGAAGTTACTGTATTTCGACAAGGGTTGTATTCGCATTAAAAAATTTGCATCACGGTTGAAACTTCGTTCCCGAAGAATTTAAGTTTTCTAACAAGGACTGCGTTCCCCATCGACCACATAATTTCCTGTAAACAAAACTTCGCTTCGGCCGCTCTTATTATAATGTTGTAAATGTTTCGTACAGCTCTAGATACTTACAAATTTTCCTGCGAAACTTACAACAAAATCCAATAAGAAAAAAAATCACTAATTTATTAGTGAATTAGTAATATCCTTTTCCTTTAAATATCTCGGAATGAGAAATATATGACTTACAATTAGACCAGGTTCATAATTATGGACACATCAGTTACGTGATTAAAACTTTGCCCCTGTAGAGGATTAAGTAATTAGTGTCTCGATGTTTGTTACGTTCGCCACAATGTGCGGCGCAATGCAACAACGATATTTCACCGAGTTCTGATTCGCTGGATCAACCGAGACTCGCCGATTGAATTGAATTTCGGCGACCGTGATCGATCGCCGGCCAACCCCTGCGAGCCACCCTTGTAAAGGTCGTGGCGAACATGATAATCGCATTTCGCGAATATTTTTGGCGGCCCGGACACCCCGGAAATGGACATAAATCCGTGGAGACGAAAAATCCGCGATGACACTCCGAAAACTTGAATCCATCAACAGCCGGTGTCACGGACACGTGAGGTCGTTTAACATGGTATCCGCGGCCGTTGTCACGCGCACATGAGTTTCTTGTTTCTGGTTTTCCGGATTATCAAAAGCGTCTTTTGTTGTATTTATGGTCGCTTTCATTTGTGTATTTATGTGTGCCTGGGGTGGTTGTTCATAAAATTAAAAAATAATTTTACAAATTTGTTAAATATATTATACAGCTCTAGAAATATCTCAGATCAGTTTAAAATTTTCTGTTTCTAATGTTTTAATAAATTGTTGAATTTTCGTATTATATTTTTAGTATGTTCTAAAATTATTATAATCGTTCTATGTAGATCGAGGAAGCTATTATAGGCTCGATCAAATCCCTAATTGGATTTGTGTCTAAATGTAGTTCCATTAATGAGGTTCAATTGATTATTTTAGCCCGAATCTGTTAATATCCGGTTCAGCACGAAACCGCAAGCTCCTATGATCTATTACATCGAGATACAGGCCAGAAATTGCAACGTGAACGGCCCTGATGGTCGGAAGTGTGCAATACATCGACAATCACAGTAAAATACATTTTAACAATAATCCAATCGTCTAGAGAATTTAATACAGTTCTTCTCAATAGAATTGAATTTACATGTTTTCACAGTTCTCGAGAAGAAATATTACATCTGTTTGTACAGCGTGCAATCGAATTGCAACATTTTATTGGCCATGATTATATATTATTGTAATTATGAAAATTCTGCGTCAATATTTATTTCTGGGAAAATTCAGGTAACGTGCCAGCACAATTTTGCATAATTTATTACGCAAGATCTTATTAATATGTTATTCGAAGACAGATTTGATTACGTTTAATTAAATGCAAGCATTTATTTCATATGATTGTGCTCATGGAATTCCAAACTTCTTTTTACTGTTTTTTTAATTTCGTTTGACTTCAATGAAACTACAAATGGAGGATATATATCAGCAATTTCTTCAATTCTCATATTCTTGTAATATAAAATTAATGAAATTTTTTTCATCGAATTCAAATTAAATTATAGTTCCCTCGCATGAAGTTTAAAGTCAAATTCTTAATTTATTAATAATACAGCAATAAACAAAGGAGGAGCACGGAGATTCTTCTGCACAATGTCCAGCGTGTTCGAGCGCATCCCTTTCTGGCCGAAGCCTCTCGATCCGGCATTCAGGCGGATTTACAAATTGAATCGGGCGATCTAAACAAACGGCAGCCGAGGCCGAATCGCTCCTGCAAATCAAATCCATCGCGCGCGAGCCGCCCCCTGTAAATGAAATTTAACGTAGCGGCCAAATTGGATCGGAATTATACGATCGTAATTCTAGCGAGCGCGAGACATTATGAAGGTTCGATTAACCACCGACTAGTTTCGGCCTGAAAACTACAAATCTCTGGCCAACAGTGGCATTGGCAACGACATCATTAACCACTCTGACGAAATTGCTGATGGGAATCAGACTATCATATAAAACCGACCGCGAAAGCGTTGAGCAAAAATCGCGAAGCAGACATCGTCCGTGGATGGCTTTAGCCATCCAATATTCGATATAGACGTGAATGATGAATGAACATGCCCCCCTTAAAAAGCAGTTAATGGCTTCTCTATTAGCGCTTCAAAAAAAAATCCGAGCGGAGCTTTAAAGCGGAATTAACCGTGAGAGCAAGCGTTAACACACTCTCATCAGAATTTATTCATACCACACGTGATGCCTAAATTATTCTTAGCAATTTCGAAGTTTTGAACGCGAGAGCCGATAAACGCTTTGTTAATAGCAATTCCCATAAGCGAGAACGTAAATCGTTAAACTCTAGAAAATTAAGTGAAAATTAATAAAGAAACCAAAAACGAGCTTTTTCAATTTTTCCATAACAGAATTTATAAATTTATAAATTTAATAATAACTTAAGTAGCTTGAATCGCTCGCAATATTTTAATCGGATTAAAAGAAACAATTTAGTTAGATTTTTATTGATTTAATTAATTTTATTGATCTTAGTAATTTAATTGAATCTAGTAATAATTTATAAGTACACTGAATATAGGAATACATACTTTCTATTATTGCTAGGGATACACATTGTCCGACACTTGATCAAAATCGTCGACAAGCTCAAATTCGAAAATTCCGGAAGCCCAGATCAGCTAGAAAACCGGTCTCGCTCCGAGTGGAATCTCGTGAATTGATTCCCGTGCATAAAACATAAAACCATCGTATCAGCGGACACCTCGATTTCTGTTCGAGCGCGATACTCGTATCTCGCCGCTATCCCATCATTTCGTTGTCGGCCATATTGGTGCTGGTGAATAGCAAATCGAAAAATCGTCACGGCCTCCCTCCTGTATCCCATCGGTGTTTCTATTATACCTGGCGTGGCCTGTCACATTATTTAACGGGGACAAAAGACTGCTTTGAACCAGTTCTCGTATACAGGGTCTCCCAAAAATGTTGTACTTCAACGGGGCGATTCTTG
>CM052277.1:1992774-2004817 GCA_028455795.1 Lasioglossum marginatum
CCTGTATATACATCTATGTATACCGTGGTGCATCGTGGGAAATCTGCTCGTTAAACGGATAGGTTCGGATCGATGACAGGAAATAGAGCCACGGAGCTGTCGTAACCTACCGATCTCGATGGACCCTTAAATTATTCGGTTGATTGCCACGGGTACAACGTCCCTCGTGGACCGGAAGCTTGGAAGCGTGTTTGAATTTTCCCGCCGCGGAGATTACGCGATGGGCGCGCAGAGCTCGAAGAGGTGAGTTGGAAGACCCGCTTGAGGACGCTTATTAGGCTACGGTTACACTTCTCATTATCATTGCGAAATTAGCTATAACTTATATTATATCATTTTTTATATCATTATATAGCGACAGCTTTAATATGACTTTATATAATCTCGAATATAAACGAGTGGGTCACATATAATCGTTCATTACAGAATATAGTAAATGATCATTACAGAGGAAGCTTCGATATAAAGTTCTATAGTTTATAATATAAATGAACTGGTCGGGCAAACGATCATTGTAGACTTTAATATTTTCTACAATTTATAACATATATTATCATTCTACATAGAATGGGCTTTAATACTTTACATAATTGTTGATGCAAATGAGTGGGTCGTTGACGGATTTTTCGGTTCGAAATCGAAATCAACAAAAGTAGATGCAACAACAAAAATATCGATGACGAAGGAGCGGATCTCGAGTGGCAGAAGTTTCCAAGTCCAGTAGATCGTCAAATTCAACCTTCAATTTCTAGAATCAGAATTGGACACTCAGAAATAACCCATTCACTTTTGTTAAATAAAAAAGAAAACACGATCTGCGATATACTGGTAAAGTACCAGTTAATATGAAGCATCTAATAATGGAATGCAAAAAATACGAAAATGAAAGGAAAAATGCTGAGTTGCCTGAATCCTTACCAATTTTGTTAGGTTCTGAGGAACATATCGTCGATCTTGCCTAGTATATCAAGGATACAAATATATGCAAAATATTGTAAGAAAATATACCGTGTTGCTCATGATCTTTGATATTGAAGCAACATTAAACAAATAAATAATAATAATAATAAGTCTCAGAAAGACCCTTATAAAATAAAATCGTTTATTATATTCAATATTTGTGGATAGTAGAACGAAATCGCCAGAGAAAGAGTAGAATGGAATCGCCACTTTCACCCTGTTGAAAGCGGCATCAAAAGAATCGTTAACTCCCTACGATCATCGCCCGGACATAACCTCTCAATGCCGTCGGTCCATTGGCCGATGTCCGAAGGGTGCTCCGAGATCTGGACGTTCGATCTCAATCCATAAAACCGCGTGTCACCGGGCTGGTTCATAACGCGCCACGGCTGTCTGGTTCCGAAAAGCGAGGCATGGCCATCGAAATCGGGCAGATAGCAAAGGAGGACCGCTGTCAGATGGCAAAGACCGAGCGTAGGTCGATTTATCAATGCCGGGAACGATTGTTAAAGAGTTCCGAATGGTCCGCGATCGATGCCCGGTTTTTCACCTAGGATTACGACCGGGTAAGTGGCCGGGGCGAGGGGAAAGGGGCGGTGCCAACGACGCCGCTGCCCCCACTCCGTGTCGTTATCGGTACTCGGCTCGCTGGAAGGTGGATTCGAGGACCTAATCTCCTCACGTGATGATGATCGGCCAGCTTAGCTTTTTACACGGCCGTATGAAAGATATATTAGGGTTAAAGCGACGCTGAATCATTGATCGCTTATGCACCGAACGAATGGAGATCCCTACGGGGACATGTTACCGGGCTTTTAAAAATTCAAGAGCGGTCCGGGACTTTAATCGGGACTTTTTGCAAGCCGATGAGCCACCGACCGACCACATTCGTTAATTATTTCATCAACGATGTCATCAAGACGGCCTTGGGGAGAGCATTAAGCTGCGCTTCCACTGGGCGAGTTCGTGGGAATTCATTTTGTACGGTGCATATTTGAAGGATTTTACCAATTGTAAAATTTTTGGGAATTACTTTGGCTTTTGTTCCTTAATAGATATTGCATCGAACAGTGGTTCTTGTCATACATATTCAACTAAGTAGACGAGATGTGATTAATAAATTGAAAAGTAGAAACGCAGCTTAATACCACGATTAAGCCGTGCGTCCACTTGCGAAGTTTGTAGACATTTTATCAGCCTTTTTCTTTAATACATAAGATCAAAAATTATTTGCAGAATTATATAATTGTCGTTGAAATTAAACTATATTTCGCGCGTCATAAAATTTCATTAAAATCGAGCTGCTTGTTCGGTCACTTATTAAAAGTATACCGAGACGCGGTATTTAATTAAATATTTATAATCGACACGTCCCAAATAGCACCCGGACGTCCGATGGATGTCCAGTGGACCTCTGTACATCCCACGGACGTCCGAATAATGTCAACGGACGTCCGGTGCTATCTAGGGTAACTCTTGCGAACACAAGCATAATGCAGATTGACGTGTAATTATTTTACGTTCTGGATCCCATGCAATTAAAAATTAAGAGGACGTCATTGTATCATTCATTAGCTAGAAGGCTTTGGATAAAAACGGAATTAGCTAGGTGCAAAATTCGTAATAGAGGACCGGTGGCTAATGAGTTAATGAAGAACGGAATTATCTCATAATATTTTCATTTTATTTGCTCTCGAAAGCGTACAGAGGCGTACATTGGAAATCCACTTTAGAGTCCTCCATATTGATCGTCATCGTGTCGCTGTAGAGTCATCCAATTCTGCGTGCGTTACACCTGTGGCACATAGAACGAGGCAGAATTAAATTCGTTGTTACGGCAATGAAGAGTTCACTTCAATTCATGTTCTCGCGTTTCATTGATTAAAATGTTGAGCAAAAGTTCCCCAAACTGGCACACTCTGGATCGTGTATATAAAACAGGAACACTTGCATCACAATGAAGGAAAGGAATTTGAACTTTGCGGATCTCACTTTCACTAGACTCAGAATTAAGAAATCAAATTTCCGCTTAAACAAAGTTTCAAACTGAACTGAACTGTTACCAACTCGTGAAACAGAAATTCACTAGCTCCCTCACATTAAAATACAGTAAATCCCTTGAACTATCATCGATGCATAAGACAAAAATTCCCTAGACTACCAAGTCTCTTCCCAACCTCATGAACCACAAACTGCCTATACATTTCCACCCCAATCAACCATAAAATTTGGAACAAAAATATCCACCTTTAAGCCTTGACGTCCTTGACGAATTGACGGTCACTTGATCTCATAAGGGGCATAGGCATATGCATATGCCTTGCCCTCATGGCCATAGAGTGCATGGGATCAACAGGTCCCATAGCAGCAGGCTTCCACGATCTCTGTTGATTACAGTTGCACTGGGAGGCGTCTTCCTCGAATCCTTCATGAGTGCAATGGGGCACCTTGACAATAGTGGGCTCTGGGACGACCACCATAGGCTGAGAGGGCACGACAACCAGTTTGTCCTTGCAGACAGGTGGCACAGGGACTAGCTTGATAGTTTCAACGACCATCCTCTCAGGTTGTGGCTTGACAGTGATGGCTTCAGGGACAGGTGTGGGTGCTGGGACCTCGACCGTCTTCTCAATAACTTGGACCTTGGGCTCTTGGGCGCAAGGCTGCTGGGGCTGGAGGATCTGAACGGTCTGCATCGATGGAACTACTTGCTGTTGGACAATAGAAATACAATCATCATACGAAGCAATAATTCCCTAGACCCTCAAAATTGTAAATTACACTGCTTTACCGGTTGAGGAACCACCTGCTGCGGCACCATGAAGGGCTGCTGAGGGACCATGTAAGCCTGAGGTGCGAAGACTCCCAAAGCTTGCATAGGTTGTGGAGCCGGTTGGATGTTGTAGGTTTGCATCATTGGCACCGCCGGAGACTGTTGAACCACGTTCAGGCTCTGCACCTGTTCCTGACACCCATCCTGAGACGCCCGTTGTCCATTCTCAGACGATGGCCGAATCTCCAAGAGGAATGATGCTTGCTTCTTCAATCTCTCCTTCTCGTCACTTGTACCCTCCAGATCAAGGTCTTCGAGCTCCTTGGGAGCTGACGGCTCGGAGATCTTTTCTACCTTGCCCGCTGGCAAAGATTGTACCACGGCTACCGCCAGTAGAAGGCACAGACAGATTTTGGAATACATTGTTGAGGTAGAGGATTTCGAACTGAACTGAGGATTCGGTTAGTCCCGGCCGCTTTTAAACCAAATTTTGGGGTGTCGTCACTGCACACGCATGATTCTTGAACACGCAATGCTTGCTGACATGGCGGAATTTCGACGTGGTGGGACACGTCATTGAATCGAAAAATGAGTACTTCTAATTGCAATCGAATTGCCTGTTTAGGGGAAATAATGATTATAAATCATTATAATAATTAAATTAATAAAAACTACACCGCTGAACTTTGTAAAAGAGCAGCAATAAATGTAATGGAAGGTTGTTCTTTACAGAGTTATTAATTACAATTGTATGAAATATATTCTATTACACTTGTAATTAAATTGCAATTTTGGGTATGAGGAACAGCGATAATAATTCATTATAGGTGTAATTGCATTTTCTTGGGGAAGCCATATTACAGAACAATTATACAGAACAATTATTATTATAGTGACTACTGGGAAATTTAGTGTTATTTGTAAATTATATAGTATACAGGGTGTCTCAGCTGAAGGAGGCCACCTAAATATCTCCTTTATTTTTAGTGGCACAAAAAATATTTATGTCATAATTTAAATGGTATCGAAGGAGGAATATCATAGAAGAACAACTCTTTTTGTGCGGTTATTTTTTCATAGTTTTCTCAAGGTCATCGTTATTTTTTATCGGGAAAACTTTTCTTTTTTTATTCCATCTTGTAGCGGCTGAAAAAATACATTTGAATATGCTTATAAGTCATTACCTTCAGGTGACCTTGAGTACTAAAAAATGTGATAAAATTGTAGGATAATATAAGGATTACATTTGAACTCACTGTTTATGTTATAAAAACATTATGTTGAAAGGACATTTCCAGCATATAAATCAATTTTATCTGATAAAAGGCACCACATGACTGTTGAAAATATAGAAAAAATTATCATCGCATATTATAATGCCAATTACAAGCAGTAATAAATATTATACAACTATTCTATATCATATTATACTATATTCGACTGTTTCATTCGTTACTAATACAATTATTCAGGGCGCCCATTTCACATATCTTTGCATATATTTTACATGAATCATGCATTAAATTTGCACATACCTTGCGTATTTTGACATATAAAATTCGCATAAACGTCCGCAGTCTAGTCATAACAGTTGATAAACATATCATTCGTTGCTGTCGCCTTATAACATAAACTTATAACATAAACAGTAAGTTCAAATGTAATCCTAATATTATCCTACAATTTTATCATATTTCTTGGTACTCAAGCTCACCTGGAGGTAATAACTTAAGCACATTCAAATGTATTTTTTCAGCCGCTACAAGATGGAATAAAAACAAAAGTTATCGGAGAAAAAATAACGATGACATTGAAAAAAACTATGAAAAAACAAGCGGACAAAAAAAATTGTTCCTCCTTCGATACCATATAAATTATGCCATAAATATTTTTTGTGCCATTAAAAATAAAGGAGATATTTAATATTTTTTGTGAATAAGATAAAATTTTTTCGAATATTATTTCGCATGTGAATACATAACTTTTCGACCGTGGTATTTCAAAATCGCGTATAAAAATATTTGATAAGCAATTAAACATTTGAATGAATAAAGCACATGCATTTTGGCGGGGGCTCGCATATTTCGCGATTCAAGGCGCTTCCGTTCGCATTATTTTGCAAATAGCGTTGCGATTTCTGGATTCCGAAGTTATTTGCCGTTTCATCGTGTTTCGACACGCGGGATTCCGCCCGAATTTAGGGCACTTTTGGCCGTCCTCACGCTGTTCATTGTCGCGTGTCAGCATTATGAACGGGTGCGTCCCCTTTATCCCCCGGCTGCGTTGTTTTCAAACAGTGATACGTAACGCACAATAACGGCGACGCCGGCCATTTAATAATGCCGCAGAGATTCGCATTTATAGTTCTTTCGCAACGGCGAAATATTAATGGAATATCGACTACAGAGCCGGCGCGGCGAGCGCTCTAATTTTAATCTCTTGCTCGATTTTCTTTCGTAACGCACAGCGGGACCCAGTTCACTATTAACGATCCTGCGTTCGCTGCAAATTTCAAGAATTTCGATTTTCGACGATCGTTAGCATTTTATCAAATAATTGTTTCATTCGTTTCGAAAATAAAGGCGAGCGATTGGAACGACTGTGGTGTGACGTTTCGTAGTTATTGAAATACTCTTTGCTATTGTATTTTTATTATTCGTTTAGAAAATATTTTTGTAGACTTTCAAATGCTTTTCAATATTGTAAATTCTTATTGATCAATTGTCTTCTACTCTCAGTATTTGTTTAAACATTCAGAATCGAAAAGTTATCCAATGGAACATTTTATTGCTATACAAATGTTATTTAAGATCATACATTAATTTTAATTGGTAGGATATACATTGAAAATTTGTCCAATCTAATAATTAAAGAACGAATTGGTTTTCGGGAATTTTTCCAAGCAAGAATAATAAACATACTATTTTAAGACTTTATAGGTACGTTCGCCGCTATGAAATGACTGTCTAAAATTTTTTCCGAGTTAGGACAATGCTTTCGTTCGAAATTCTACTGCTTCCTGCAGAGCGCTTTGGAAAGATTGCATGGCAACCATAAAATCAGCCACCTCTAGTCCTCTGAAAGAGAGGAAAACAAAAAGATTGTTAATCTGCAGGCTACTCTCTGACCCAGACTAAATGAAAAATGATAAAAAAAAGGGCAGAGGAAGTGGACATTGCTGCAACGGAAATTTGATTTTTATCACAAGAACTGGTTTTTTGCTGATCGAAATTTTACATCTATAAATAACGATTCAAATCTGAAATTTTTATTTAATTCTTTCTATTCTTTGAACAAAAAACAATTTGAATCTTATTATTCATTGCTTATTATGTACAAATTAAATTATGAATGAAACATTAATAATTATACCCAAAATAAATCTTAAGATAAATTGGTGTATAAAATGAATTCTAAATAAAATATGAATAATTGTATATAAAATAAATTCTGAAATATGAATGATTATGTATATGTGCAATAGTGAGAATTTATTCATATTTGAAGGCTGAATAAATAATTGATGTTAGTGTAAGCTCTATTGGAGAAAGTAGCCATGCATCTGGGATCTTAATTATAATAATGCTTCCATTCGGTTTTAACTGCAACACGTGCGATATTCCGCTCGGAAAACCCCGGTGCAGCTGAAGCAATAACGACTTGCATGATTTGCATGGAATATATCCCCACGCACAGCGAGCAGGATTTCTGTCCACGCGAAATAAAAAACAAAGTTACTTACTTTTCCATTCAAATAGCTTTCCATTATCGGTTCCCGTCTGAATCATTTACACATAGTTGTTCTCTTACGTTGACATTCGAATTTCAGATGAAACAGAATAGTCCAAAAATAACGAAAAATGAATACAAAACTTAACACAAATATAAAAGAATTTTCTTAATAAAATCACGTCAAAAAAAGAAGCTATGCACCATTATGGACTCAGACTGAAAAATGAATAGAAAATTAAAAATCACACAGAAATAAATAAAATATGAAATCATTTTCTTAATTACAAAAAAGAGTATTCTCATATCATGGAATCGAAAGCGATATGAAAATCGTTATATAAATAAAACAAAATCTTTCTGATAGCACGGACTTGAAGAAGGAAGCGATTCTTCGTAGATGGTTAACTAAGCACGGCTCTTTAATAGAAACGGCCGGGTACGTGCTTCCTCGCTGCTGTTCTTACGGCGTGGCTCTAATCAAAACCGACGGAGATAAGAAAAGTTCATGGTTTCCGGTGAAAGGAAGAACTCGAGATTGAGACTTAGTTTTACAGGGAGGGGTTGGCAGAAAGTAGAACAGTGTTGCGCTGGATGAAAGAATCCTGCGTGGAATCGCTTAAGGTGAACGGAACCGATCTAGGAATCCAACTTCCGGTTGGTCAGACATTGGAACATTCACAAATTGAAATCGTTGAATCTATGTCTCTTCAAAAATTCTAGCGAGAAAATGACTACAATGGCACATAGCTCAATTTTTCAAAATCATTTTATTGATAACATTTTCTAATAATTAATTCTGTTAATTTTTGCATTATATCTAATTTTTTGCTCATTTTCAGACCAATTTTTGCGCATTGAAAAGAGGACAAGGATATTTTGTTAGGATAATCATTTTACACTCGTTTGCATTAATTTCTCTATGTAATTTTGTCTTTATTTCTATAATACAATAACAATATACCTTAAAGTAACCACCACCTTAAGAAAAAGAAGAGAAAAATTGATATATTTCACTATAATTCACCTATACTTAAATTTAAATGTAACAGGGTTGCCAACTGTCCAACGAAAACTCTAATATCTGTTTTATCTACATCTCATATTAATATGTATAGCAACTGTTTAACAAAAATCTACTTAGTAACTGCCTGTTATTATTTCGTCAATAAAAATAAGAGTTGCCAACCCAATAAAAATAATTATCTAGATTCGTTCCATACATAGTATAGTCACAAACAATTAATCCATAGTCTCTATGTTCGACATAGCTAGAATCTTAGAGGTGGTCTCAGGCACAATCCCTTCGAGAGAACCCAATTCCACCATATCGTTCAGCGCCACTGGAACTCTTTCTTCATCTGCAACATTCCTCTTCTCCTTAACCTCTCCTGGCCCTGGGGATGCCTTACTTTCTTGAACCTGATCGTTCTCATTAGTCTTCTTAGCAAGCTGAACTCCTTGCTGATCACGTTCCTGGTCTTTCTGCTGATCCTCCTGCGAGCTACGGTTGGCAAATATGTTTCCAATTTGTTGTATCACCTTCAAGATCTCCATTTCGGATGCCAGGTTTCGGGGTCTATCTTCTAGGACCTGCATTATGCTGGACAGTCGAGGATTATCTTCTGGTGGTTGGCTGAACTGCTCAGCCATCCTAGTGTCTCTAGCCTGATCTTGAGGTTGGACAAACCTATCAACCATCCTGGATTCCCTGGGCTGATCTTTCAGGGATTGAGCAAGACTCTGAAGCATCCTGGTGTCCTGGGCTTGGTCTATTTGAGGCTGCATGAATCTGTCGGCCATCCTAGACTCCCTAGGCTGATGTTTTTGAGGTTGGACGACCCTGTCAATTCTAGACTGATCCCCTTGCATGATTCTATCAGTCATCCTGACATCCTGGACCCGATCCGTTTGGGATTGTCTCAATGCAGCACCTACCACAGGATCCTGAAGATCTTCTTCTGGTTTGGTGACTGTATCAGCCATCCTAGTGTCCCTAAACGGACTTATGATGTTACCAGCTCCATTAAGTACCCTAAGCTCCCTCTGAGGTTGCACGATCGCCTCAGCTCTACTCAATTGAACTGCTGCTACTTTTGTAGCACTTTGACTCTCTCCGGCTGCTACTCTTCTGAGATAGTCCACAGGAGAAGAAGGAGCATTATCTTGCAGTCCTCCATTGACCAGTCCTTGCCCCCTCCATATTCTAGGATAGCCCGACGGATAAACATTATCTTGTCCTCCATCTACCAGTCTTCTAGGATAGTCCGAAGGATAAAGAGGGATGTAATCGTCTGCATTGGAGTTGTCATTGTACTTGTCAGCCCTATAGACCACAGATACCTTCGGCTTGGAGTTGTCGAATACTGATCCTGTTTGAATCGGAGGATAATCTAGGTTCCCCTGACTCAGCTGTGAGGATTGAGATCTGGATAGGCCGAAGACGTCAGATCTTCCGTATGGAATCCTTTCAGAGGGTCTAATAATTGGGGAAAAGGGTTGGAAAGGTGCTACGGGTGAGACTGGAGGATTCAGACTGTAAACAGGGGAGGCTGGTGCAGGAGCCACGTCAGGATTGAGGTCCCTGGTCCCGAAAGAGAAGGAATTCTCGCTTCTGCTGGTGTCCCAGGGCCTGATGACTCCTGGGCCACCTCTGCTTCCAAAGGCTCCACGATATGGATTAAGGGGATTGAGGGAATAGGGGCTGCTAGACTGCGGGGATTGTGGAAATGGAGGTTGCAGACCTGAGTATTGCAAAGATGGCGGTTGGTAAGATGAGGATTGCAAAGATGGGGGTTGGTAAGGTGAGGATTGCAAAGATTGGGGTTGGTAAGGTGAGGATTGCAAAGATTGGGATTGCCAAGGTGAGGATAGCACAGGGTCTGGCTGGCTGATGCTGCTGGCCCAGGAAGAGGATGATGCTTCACGGGACTCCCTTGGCGGCGAGGACCTGCAACGAAATTTTTGTTAGCCTAATTGACCATGATGAATCTTCAACCTGAAGGAAGACTGCTATTACAATGACATTTCTGGAGATTTTCGTATCAAAAAAATACCACAGGTTGTGCAATATACAGGGTGAACCACGAATCGTGACTAGTAGAGATTACTCTGTTATTAGCAATCCGATCAAAGATGTTTTTACCAGGTTCCAAGAGAGCTTTCATGTGATTACAGCAAATTTTTTGTAAAAAAATATTAAAAAAAGCAATTTTTTTCCAATTTTTTATGTTATGACACTTATCGAATTCACCTTGAAATCCTCTAACAAATAAGCGTAAAAAAGTTATAGGCGTATTTGCAAAAAATTGAAGGTGAACTTGAAAAATCATGAACATAAAAATCACGAGAAATTCGCTATAATTACGTGAAAGCTATGTTGAAACCATGTTATACCTGATAAAAACATTTTCGATCGGACTGCTAGTGACCGAGTAATCTCTCTACTGGTCACGATTACGCCCTCTATGTACTTTGAAATGTGGTAATTGTTTTAAAAGATTATCCTTTAATTTTCTCGGAGAAACTAACAATAAGTATAGTTGCTCAAAATTCAAAAAAGAAAATGTCACGACTGATTTCTCACCAATTGGCCAAGGCATCTGGGCGATCTCGGCTGCACGAGGGACAGGAATCATCCCTGCGATTCCTCGGTAGATCCCTCGCGTAGGTCCGCGACGATCCTGCAACCAGGATCGCGTTCACCAAACAAAGCAGAACGATTCTTCGTATTGTTCCTCCGATCATGCTACCAGAATATTAAACGCTGCCCGATCCACAGCTGTTTTATAAGCTAAGATTGCCACAATGTGTTTAATGTTTTTCAACGCAATGTTATTGTTGTACCTTCACTTTCTCGTTGCGTCATCGCTCGATTTTCATTTAACTTATCAAGGTTCGTGACGATTGATTCGTTTGTGTCGGCGATGGACTCTTCCGCTCGACCTTGATCCACTTCGGGAAACCATGACAGTGATGCAAATGATAAAGTTCGACATACTGAATTCACTCTTTCTCTAAATCGGTTAATTTTATTTAGCGGTGTATCATTTTCTAAACGATGTTTTGGAAAAGACTGTTAATATGAATATTTTTTTTAATTTCGCTGGAACAGCGTCGCGATCTCCTTATTTAAAATGTACATATTCGCAGAAGAAGAGTTTTTCAATCAGCATTTTATTAATATTCTCTTCCATTTATCGTTAGCCCGTACATTTTTCGTTATGCACCATTTATGTATATTTATTCGTGAATTAATCATTTGCTGGTACGTTTTATAGAAAAAATTCACTCATCAATTTTTATTTCATGTTCCAGTAACATTTCTCCATCCAGACGTTTATAAATAAATTTGTTGCTTTAAAATTATGAGTTAGTATGGATCAACATTGTTGCTAGCCATTTACGAAAATTTGCAACAACGTTGTGTTATACGATTATAGTAATTTCAAACATTCTTTCATCTAGACAATTATAAATAAGGCGCTAAATTAGGCGCTCGTTGGACTGCCCTAATAAAATCAACATTCTTGGAAGCAATTTACGAACAATTTGCGACAATGTTATACAATCATTGTAGTT